>JAULBS010060785.1:10975-22891 GCA_032355785.1 Symmetromphalus regularis | reverse complement strand
ATTAATTCAGTATAATATACTAAATATTACTAAGAGGCTGTGTCCACACCTACTTCCATCTCGGTTCCTATAGACCTATTCCATGTCATCACATCATGAATATTAATTCAGTATAATATACTAAATATTACTAAGAGGCTGTGTCCACACCTACTTCCATCTCGGTTCCTATAGACCTGTTCCATGTCATCACATCATGAATATTAATTCAGTATAATATACTAAATATTACTAAGAGGCTGTGTCCACATCAACTTCCATCTCGGTTCCTATAGACATGTTCCATGTCATCACATCATGAATATTAATTCAGTATAACACACAAAATATTATGGAGCGGGATGTAGCTCAAACGGGAGCGTGTCCGTCTGTGAACCGGTCGGTCGTCAGATCGATCCTTCTCGTGCATATAAAATACCCCTAGCTGCTTATCGGAAAGAGTGCTTATGTGGCGGCAGCAGGTTTCCTCTAAATGCTTATGTCAGAATGACCCAATATTATTGATGTCCAATAGCCGATGATAATATGAAAATCAATGTGCTCTAGAGGCGTCGTTAAATAAAACAATCTTTACTTTAATTCAGTATAATTGTATTAAAATTCAAGAACTTGTGCAGAAATTTTTGCAGACGGGGAGGAGATGCACAATGTATAACGTAACATCTTCCCTCAAGAAACTAAATGCAATATAAATTATAATAAATAAATAATAACAATAATAAACCAGGAAAAACCTTTGAATAGCGGGTTTCAACTCCTTACCTAATCAGTATACTGTTTCTATCATCCAGACGAAAACGACTTTACCTACTTCATTGATGCATTGATTAAAACTGTAATTGTGTTTGTATTTGGAAATAATAATAAATGTTAAAAGATGGGGAGGAAAACAACCTTTTTAGAATTATAGTTAAGAATATATTCTTTTAATATGTTGAAAAAAAAATTGTCATAAACGTTGTATCATGTATTATAGACTGAACCTTTACGACAGTACTTGGAGACAAAAACGTTTGTTTTATTTAACGACGCCTCTAGAGCACATTGAATTCAATCTTATCATCGGCTAATGGATGTCAAACACATGGTCATTCTAACATATTTATTCAGAGGAAACCCGTTACTGCCACATAGGCCACTCTTTTCGATAAACAGCAAGAGGTGTTTTATATGCACTGTCCCACAGACAGGACATCACATACCAAGGTCTTTGATAACCCAGTTGTGGACCACTAGTTGGAACGGAAAATAGCTCAAACTGCAAAATAGGTCCGACGACCGACACCTTCACAGCCGGATACGCTACCCTATGAGCTTCATCTCAGTCTTGTACTTGGAGACATACTGAATACAACTGCAACAGAAACTTGCGGATTCCTGTGGCCTATTTACATAACACAAGATGTGGTTCCCATTTGTATGATTATTTGCAAGGAAATGAAAGCCAGAGTACCGCGAGTATCTCAATAGAAACGGGAAGCATGGTTTGGTCCCGATCACACGACCCGGTCCAATTAAAACACTCTCTCGTCTACGTCACAGACAAATTATACAACGGAAATTAATTAGAACCTCCATCTGATGAGCCTGTTAGAGATAATGATCTGTAAGCGCTAGGATATCTGTGGATTGTCTGTTGAAATTGCATAGACGATATTTAGTCTACTCTACTTACTAGTTGTTTGGAACATGCACCTGGGGATGAGCAATAAAGCACATTTATTGGGATGATGGTTCTGTTGCTAAAGTTTTGGATCAGAGATGACTGCAACCATTGAAATTAATAGATTAGTATCTAGAACAAACATATATGCTTAGTAAAGTCGACCTATTCTGGAAGACAAAAATAGTATTCCATTTTACTGATACTGAAAATAAAGGAAGACGTATTTAACATCAAAGCACTTTGATCGTGATGTCAAAAATAGCTAATGAATAGTGATGAGAAAAAGCTAGACTTTTTATTAGTAATAAGTGGCCTTTTATATGATAAAATATGTTTACTATAAACGGAGATTTACTGAGATAAATTGGTATAATGGTGTATTGTTATTTTTGAAAATATACCTCCAAGTACATAATAATGTTAAAGACACTCACACAGAACATTATTGGGTTACGTGAACATCGTGTCTTGTTCATTGTATATCTTCTGGCATCAAAATGTTTAAATCTGACAGCTCTGATAGATCAAAGTGGCAGATATTGTTACTTGGAAGAAGGCGACCGAATCCTCCAATACGGGTTGATAAAGGACTGGGAAATCTCTGAAAAACGGACCAATACTTCCTGGTTTACAGAGCAATGGGTCGGCGCGTCCAGATAAACTGCTCCCAGTTGTGTCTACTGCCACAGATGGTCTTTTCTACATAGTTATAATGTCCACGGATAGTGGAGATTCATGTAGAATTACTGTCTACTACATAACCACCCATTCTGGAATCAATGGACATATACGTCTTTCGTGTTATCCTTTCTGTGAGAAAAAACACGTGAAAGATTTGTTGCAGTTAATTGAATGAGTAATGTCGTTCCTCTGTTGCGCTTTGTGCAGGACAACCAGGGATATGTGTTTAAAACATAACTGGATATAAATTTTAAGAATACGTTTATGTCATCATCAACATCAACACCAACATCATCATCATCATCATCAACAAAACAATTACATCATCGACAACAACAAGATGATGAGTGTGTTGTTGCTAATACATACCTCTTCTGTAAGATTGGTAACCTTTGGTTCCATGGGGTCAACAATGACCCAGACGATGACGATGCCGGAGTCGACCATGAGCAACGCCCCGATGATGAACAGCAGATGTTTGTCCCTCAGCAGCTAGTTATAAAGAAAAAAAACTCGTCAATACTATAATATTATTCAAATCTTTTCAAATTATTTTAAACTATTTTTAAAGATGTATTTCAAGTTTATTGAAGTGTGCGAGCTGATAATGAATATTAGCAATACATTTATTATCAAAATTACTTAAAACGAAGTGACTAGCATTATAAATTTCAGTATTTAACAAATTGATGACAATAATTATAAACTTACTTTACTTTTTACAAGACCACTATTGGCTCTTGTAAATATTTGGTGGACTCGGTAAGTTTTGGCAAACATGGCTCCAAATGACAGAGAGAAGCCCGCTGCGAGAAGGAACGCTCGAGTCTGAAGACAAAGGAAACACAACTTTATGTACTGCATGTGGTTACCAAACCTAGTTTATTAATGATTTGAAAAATGTCATAAGTGTCATTTTGTTATAAGTATCATTACATAATAACCTCGTATTATTCCAAATTGACTGGGATTATTACAGATTTAGCATATTCTCGTCGATTTGACCACTATCAATGTGAATTTATTGTGTATCCTTACCAGTTTGACACCACATCATTACCTGTTTGACCTAACATCATTATCGGTTTGACATTCACATCATTACCGGTTTGACCTAACATCATTACCAGTTTGACACCACTTCATTACCGGTTTGACACCACTTCATTACCGGTTTGACACCATATCATTACCGGTTTGACCTAACATCATTACTGGTTTGACCTTACATCATTACCAGATTGACCTCACATTATTATCGGTTTGACCGTACATCATTACCGGTTTGAACTAACATCATCACCGGTTTGACCCTACATCATTACAGGTTTGACATCACATCATTACCGGTTTGACATCACATTATTATTGGTTTAACCCTACATCATTACCGATTTGACCTCACATCATTACCGGTTTTACCTCACATCAGTATTGGTTTGACCTCACACCATTACCGGTTTGACCTAATATCATTACTGGTTTGACCTAACATCATTACCAGTTTGACCTAACATCATTAACGGTTTGACCTCACATCATTACCGGTTTGACATCACATTATTATTGGTTTGACCCTACATCATTACCAGTTTGACCTCACATTATTATCGGTTTGACCCTACATCATTAACGGTTTGACATCACATTATTATTGTTTTGACCCTACATCATTACCGGTTTGACCTCACATCATTACCAGTTTTACCTCAAATCAGTATTGGTTTGACCTCACATAATTACCGGTTAGACCTAACATCATTACTGGTTTGACCTAACATCATTACCGGTTTGACCCTACATCATTACCGGTTTGACCTCACATCATTAACGATTTGACCTCACATCATTATCGGTTTGGCCCTAAATCATTACCGGTTTGACCTGATGAATTATTACTGATTTGAGAAATAAAAGGTACTTTAAAAAACCCCACCTAAAATAGAACATCTTCATTAATATTGCACAGACTTCTTAGCCAGTATTGCAATAGAAAAATTAAGTAACATTTTAAAGAATAGAAACATGTATTATTTATTAGGCCAATCACAATACACATTACAGAGCAAGACCAATCAATTGATACAGTCCACCAAAATATCATACTATCTTAATTGAAAATGGTTTATTTATTCCCAGCTCACTGGAACTGAGGAATGGCCTTAATTTCTCAATTCCAATTAAGAGATATATCTAAATGGGACGTAACCAATTTTCTTTGTAATGGGAATCGTTAATGCAGTATCATCCATTGTAAACTGTTTAGTTGTGCAAGCAATTCAAAAATGTTATTTTTGTCTTCAGCAACTTTGGAGATAGTGCAACCGATCCCAGTAAAGATAACCCAAAATGTTAGATCACTTTTATAATTTACGTTTGCTCTTTATTTGTAAGATTAAAACAGAACCTATTCATGTCTCAAAAGGATTTTGTAATAATCCAGATCTTGATATGATGTCATGTGAATGTTTTATTCGCGAGTAAAAGATACTTGACATTTTTAAAGATGTACATACAAATATAAATGAATAAAATCGATCTGCGATGATCTTAATAAAAAAATTAAGAAGATATTATTTCCAACAAACTCTTTCTTTCGTTATTAATCCGTCTCAAATTTAAATGATTATAACAGTCGTTTAACTTAGTAATGTTAAGATCCAATAATTGACTATCTTAGATTTAGACAAAACACTTGAAAGATCATAATACAGGCACACTGTGAAGTCGCCAGGGGGCAGCATGAATTAAGGGGCACCAAAATTCAATTTGAAAATTAAAAAGTTCATTTAAGGCGAGGGTAGTACGGCTACCAGTACATTGCTTGGCATGGGGGCCTCAAATATTATTAAGACGGCCCTGTGGTATAATACCATATTCGGCTAAAATGAACATTGCACATAAATAGCATTCCTTGAGATCTCCAAGGTCCTGAATGTCATGAACATGTTACATACCGAGCAGATGATGAAGGGATAGAGGTCCCAGCCGAACGTGTCGTCGTCGAGGCCAAGCACGATGACGGCGGTATAGACCAGGATACAGCCAATGACTGCCACGTTATTCAGCTTGGGACTGGAAAGCTTGATATACCTGCAAGAAAAGAACAAATAGGTTTAAATGTTTTCTCAACTGTTCATGTTTAACGCTCTCCCACCAGCTTGTCATTTTAGTACAGCTTCTGACAGTGTCGGATCTGTCAAGAAATGGTGTGTTTGATATAGCAATATTGAAGGATACCTCTGATTTATAATGTTTTTTGTTTGTTTTTATCTGTATCTGTTATCGATAATTAGGATTGAGTAATATCGTCTGGGTATTACAACTATTATAAATTACAGTATGTTTGTCTTATCTTTTTCGATACATCTGGCAATATCCATGTGAGTACCTATATTTGAATATATGCCATCTAATGTACTATGTATGTAGTGATTCATTATGAAGTGGTTCGTCGTGGAATGATCTACGTTTTTAATATTTAAAATGGTGAACCTCAACTATAGGCCATTACTACAATAAACGTAACACATAACAAAATAAAATCAGAATTTTTATGAAAATATGAAAGTTCTGCAAGCGTTTCTTACTTATCTTGGAATGACATTAACTCACGATTATCACGTTCAACACGATTACTTTGTAAGAAAAAAAACACAAAAATGACGTGTAACGCTAGTAACATGAAATGGACCTACAATATCACCATGGTTACTGAAATATGACAAAAGAGGGGTAGGAGTGCTAAGGTGTATTCGAGTGCTATCGTTTTTGTGTGAACAGATCAAAAGTTTCTCCAGTAACCTAGTAAAGCCATTCTGATCCCTTGAAAGCATCTATTGTTGGTTTAGAAAACTGACGAACAATCATCGTGAGTAGGTTAATGGATTTCGGAATTAACTGTTGCTGTTGAGGCCACTTCTCTGATTACTAGTTACTACAGAAGAAGAATTTCACTACACATTGTCAGAATATGAACCCTCGATGAGCGCCAGACAATCCACATGAGAACACAGGAGATAGATGCTTCTATTACAGAGGTGCAAAAAATACCATTTCGTTCACGAAATCCAAATGAAATTTCTGATGAACGACTTAAAATACAACAACTAGCCTGGCGGTCTGCATCATTTTTTATGCTTCAGAATCATTTGATTGCAGTTGATGATATATGTTAAAGTATAAAGGACTAGTATACATTCTAGAGGACCAGCAAATTATGTTGGTACTGGTCTGGCAGACTAGTGAGATAATGTCCTCACTTCCTGATTTAGAGTCGGTTTGCTGTAGGTTACACGATCATCTCATCATTTTCCCATTGACTGCGTCAATGTCATAACAAAAATCAACACGATTACGTGAATGTCAATATTCAAATATTATGCTTTCAACTGTTATGTGAGGGTTATTGTCAGAATAATATTTATAAGTCTTTTTTAAGGATGGTGCCATGGATGTTACTGTTCCGCGTTTGCCTTCAAGAGTGTTCCGTTACTGCCAGTGTCAAAGTCTGGATAATCAGCGTTTGGTCCTTGGAGGAAACGTCACAGAGGCACGTCTCAATTGACCTAAAGTCGCATGCAATAACACGTGCTTGGAAGCAATATAATTAGAAAATAATTTCGCAAATATTTGGAGACGGAACTTAATATTGCTACTAATTTCTTTTTCTGATATTCTGTTGAGGTTTTTCTATGAGTATTATACAGTGGTATTCTCTGTGCATCACGAGCAAGTTCAGATTACTAGATTCACTCAGAATGTCATTGAAAGTCTGAACTGACGAACTGTGAGAGAAACAGACTGAGTCGTGCCTGCTGAACACAAACCGTACTTACAAAAGAGCGAAATCAATAGAACAACAATTAAAGTTATGCCATACTGTACAGCATTACGTATTTCAACTGCATCTTAAAACCTTCACATCACGTTGCCAGTGCTGTTTCTGTGGTTGTAACATACTTATAATGTATTAAGTAATCCAATAGCATTTTTCTAACAGATTTTCTTGACAGAATAAGATGTGCTAATACTGCTGGGAATATAACTATCTTGAGGACCTTTTGCAATAAATAATATTGGCACTTACTTGTGTTTTTTTGTTTTGTTTAACGACACAAATAGACCACATTGATTTATTAATCATTTGCTATTGGATGTCAAACATTTGGTTATTTTGTCACGTTATCAAGTGTGAGCCAGCTTCTAATGGGTTTTGAACCACTGTCATCAACTTGAGAGTCCAATGTTCTACCATAGGACCATACAAGCTCACTTACACACTGTACAAGGATTGTTAAAGAAATATGTTTAAGACGTTTATACACACTGTCGTTGTTTGCTTAAACAGTGGCATTGGAACGAAATTCATATTGGGGGTGCTGCTAATACTAAGAAGCAATTGACTTTACCAAAAAACAAGAATAACATTAAAATTTTAAATTAATGGGGAGGGCTACAGCCCCCCCCAGCCACCCGGCTCCAACGCCCCTGTTAAACTACTGTTCTCAAGAATACACGGATGTCAGGCGCGGATGCAGGATTTCTGAAAGGGCGGTGTCCAAATGTGGATTTCTGAAAAGGGGGGTGAATAGAAATGAGGAAAACAATTGTTAATTTTCACGTCATTCTACTCGGAAAAGGGTTTTTAAAAATCGAGTAAAGGTGTATCTTTACCCTCTGAACCCCCCTGGATCCGCTACTGGATGTTGTGTATACCTTTTTTAAAAACTAAAATCATCATAATATACTATACTACTAATTTCAAAATATAAATATTGACAACATCAAATATATTTTCAGAAAAATACATCTTCATTAATATTTTCTGAGTAATCTAAATTTGAAGAATCATATGAGCAAACAAGATGGCGTCTTACCTTAGTTTGCGGTGATGTAGGTTGTAGCTGAGGAAACAGACGGCCAGGATGATGCCGAACACACACAGAGCACAGGCGATGTAGAAGATGGTTGGGTCAATGGTCTTCTGTCTTAAAATAACCAACTTCTTGTCACGGGGAACACGACCTCCTGCCCAAAATATAATCGAAAATTACATTTCAGATTTAATACAAACTCTAAAACATAGATTGTATGGTTGTTTAACCCCCCCCCCCCACCCCGCCTCTCCCCCACAGCACAAAATATAAATATCGGCTATTGGGGTTCACACTAAACATATTTTAAAATAAATCATCGTACAGAATACACCATACACAATATACATGTAAATATAATGACTATGGTAAAATATACTTCAATGTAACAATGGATGAAAAATAAAACAAATTATAAGACGCATTGTCAATCTACATTGTCTGTGCTCATATTGAGGTAGAGGACCCTTCTTTAAAATAAAAATGTGCGTGCAATAAATATAACCAATATGAGAACGACACCAGACAACCTCATCTCTTCGTGACCGTCTGTAGGAGGACTGCCAATATCACAAAAACTGGCTCTATGGCATTGTTCCAATCACCGGCCAGCTAGACAAAACCAATACAGTGTATATCATATTTAAACATTATAAATAGCAACAAGATAACATTTTATAAATACATTATGTCAAAAACACGATAAACGTATTTAGAAATAACTTTAAGTAATGATGCATATACCACATAGCATACTCTATAAAATTCACAATTCTATTGCAGTTGTGTCACACTGACACGATTTCTGTAGTCAGGCGCTATACTTACCTTGCCAGATTAGATCTCGACACTGGTCGCATGCGAAGTTTAGTTCTGTGCTGTCAGGATTGTGTATAGCGATGATCGTCAGATTACCGCCTGAAAAAAGCAACAAACACATTTAGTTTTATTAAAAGATTGAGTTTAAAATCTGCTTGTAATATAATGGTTTGTTTTGAACTTGGACGATTTCTTATCGAAATGTGTTGTTTGCAAATCATGTCCACCCTAATTTAAAATATCACACTTTATAACATTATATTTTTGCAAATTTATTCATTGTAATGTTTTTGTTTGTAAATGTCCGATTGAGACAATGCATTACAGATAAAACTACAAAAACATTAAATATAACAAAATCGTATTTTGTTCGTGCAAGTTCAAGGGATGTTTAAACATAAACGTGATCACCAAAGTAAAAAAAGTAAAGTTTGTTTTATTTAACGACGCCTCTAGAACACATTGATTTTTATTTTATCATCTGTTATTGGACGTCAATCTTAAGGTCATTCTAACATATGTATTTAGAGGAAACCCGCTGCCGTCAAATAGGCTACTCTTTCCGATAAGCAGCAAGGGGTCTTTTATATGCACCGTCCCACAGACAGGACATCACATACCACGTCCTTTGAAGAACCAGTTGTGGACCACTGGTTGGAACGGAAAATAGCCCGAACTGCAAATGGCTCCACTGATAAGGATCGATCTGACGAACGACCGGTTCACAGACGGATACGTCACTGTTTGAGGTAGATCCCGCTCCACGTGATTACGGCCATACACTCGTGATCAGCAATTGAATTCAACAACCAAAATCGCGATGCATCTGTTAAACTGTTTTAACCATAATGACTTGGGTAGTTATTTGTGTCGTGTTTGTCAACAAACAGACACCGAGCTACAGCAAAAAGTAG
Source organism: Symmetromphalus regularis (assembly GCA_032355785.1). Classification (NCBI taxonomy): domain Eukaryota; kingdom Metazoa; phylum Mollusca; class Gastropoda; order Neomphalida; family Neomphalidae; genus Symmetromphalus; species Symmetromphalus regularis. The sequence continues at coordinate 12,935 of JAULBS010060785.1, read as the reverse complement.
ATTTACTGTGAACTGGACAATGATCATTATTGGTGACCTTCTGTACCTTGGTTCTGATACACCACCGCTCTGCTCTCCCTGTCTGGACCTTTGAAAGACACCGGACCCTGGAAAACATCGTTAAAAAACGTATAACAAAGAAAGCATTGATTATTTAATGACACCCCTGCACATTGTTTATGTTTTGCGACTCATGTTCTTTAGAGGAAAGTCGATACCGCCACAAAGACTACTCTTTTTGATTAGTAGCAAGGGATCTTTTATGGGCTATCCTACAGACAGGATAGAACATACAACAGTCTTTGTTGAACCAGTTGTGGACCATTGGTCGATTTAAGTAGCTTTGAGCCCTGCGGAACACTCACTCTGGGTTGCAGCTGGTAAAAGTAAAGTTTGTTTTATTTAACGACGCCTCTAGAGCACATTGATTTTTATCTTATCATCGGTTATTGGACGTAAATCATATGGACATTCTGATATATGTATTTACAAGAAACCCGCTGTCGCCACATATGCTACTCTTTTTCGATAGGCAGCAAGATATCTTTTATATGCACCGTCCCACAGACAGGACAGCACATACCACGGCCTTTGATGGACCAGTTGTGGATCACTGGTTGGAGTGGAAAATAGCACAAACTGCAAATGGGTCCACTGAGAAGGATCGATCCGACGACCGACCGGTTCACAGGCAAACATGCTACCGTTTGGGCTACATCCCACACGCTGGGTTGCAGCTGGTATCGAAATTAAAAATTCTATACCTCGACTGAGATTTGATCCAAATACCTACAAGTGATACGTCTGACAGGTTGACCACTGCACCACGGAGGCTGGTTAACTTATAACAATAACTAACATCATACTCGAATCAGAAGAAAATATTCAGAGTTTCATTTAGGTATTGTATTAAATTAAAAGTCGAAATGCCACAAATAACGAAAACGTTATCTTAATAAATGTAAATCATATCTCTGCTCAAACCAGTTCAAGGGATTTTTTGAAAAGTCGATAAAGCGTGTAATCATAAATCATCTATTATAAGCATATGATGTTGTCACGTATTTTATTTTGACCGAAATGATTTTTAAAATGTGTTTGATGTTAACATAAGGTATTGTGTCAGAACTCAGTTTAATAGAGAAACGTTTTGAACCTGCCTTGTGTGTTATCAATGAGTTATGTGAACATCTGTCTTGTTTTATAAACTAAACACATCTTCCACTTCAATAATAATGATGTAATTACGTTTAACTCTAGATATATTGCTTTTTTGAAATATGACATCTATTATAGGCACGAAAGGGCAAATGCTCACCAAAACAGAAATGAGGTTGTGCATTTTTCCTACGGAACATTAAACAGATCTATCAAATGATGGACCGTGTTTTCCTAATACGCCATTCGACGATGGGTGGGTGCAGTTTTTAAATTGCATGCCATATGTGATAAGAACGATCTTTGAACTTACGGAGACTCCGCGGAAATCGAGTTTTTCTATTGTACTGAAGAAACGGTTCTTGACGGGAGCCAGGTCGGTATAGTTTAGTTGGTACAGACTGGGTAGTTCCACGAGTTTCTTCTTGCGTTGCTGCAGCGTCTTCTTGATGGTCACCGCCATGGTCCACACCGTATCGTACGTCGTCGTGGCGTGCATGCTCAGTGGCTGCGAGCCGTTGGCTGCGGAGTAGACGCTAAGAAACTCGGAATAGTTCTAAAAAGATGAACATGTTTCTTTTATTTTAAAATTATAAATTCCTGAACGAAACGTTAATAATATAAGTATGTAAGAAAATTACTGCAGTATGGAAATGCAGGATTTTGAAGGGAGCTGCTTTTGGGTTCCAGTGGCGTTGGAACGAAATTCATATTGGGGGGGGGGGGGGGCTGCTAATACTAAGAACCAACTGAATTTACAAAAAAAAAAACAAGAATAACATTAAAAATTTTAATTATTTGT
>JAULBS010060785.1:0-10965 GCA_032355785.1 Symmetromphalus regularis | reverse complement strand
GGTGGGGGCTGCTAATACTAAGAAGCAACTGACGTAACAAAAAAAAAAAATAATAACATTCAAATTTTAAATTATTGGGTGGGGGGCTGCAGCCCCCCCAGCCCTCCGGCTCCAACGCCCCTGGGATCCATCTAATTTTTGATTCCATTTAATTTAGTCCTCAGATCTGTTGTAACCAAAATATGTACTTCTTTATTATGAATAAACATTTTCGAATACTTTGTTTTCAGAATGACATCTAATCTCTTAATTTATCTCTGGATGCACGTATTTTCACATTTATTGTGGAGTATTAATTCTTTAATGAAATATATATATATGTACGTCATCGGATTTGAATCCGATTGACAAAAACATAATTATATAGGCCTAGTGTTAAGGAATATACGTTGTCTATTGCGTGGAAGTTTCCATGTTCGTATTCTGCAGTATTATACTGAATATTACTGCTGCGAAAAGGGCAATATATTCTTACTGAGGTCTTACCAGGTTGGCGGATTTCTCCTCTCCCATCAATTTGTTCAGACTTGACACAACGATGATGCCCTCGACAGCGGCTCGCAGTTCTTCGCGTGTGCAGGTGACGTTACCGTCCACGTGCCACCACTTGTCGAGAATTCCGCCAAACAGAATCCACACAAACCGCGGTCCAAACATGCCAAGTCGGTAAGCCTGAATATCAACAAAATATGACCATTTGTAAATAATCAAATATTTAAACAAACCGCGGTCCAAACATGCCAAGTCGGTAAGCCTGAATATCAACAGAATATGACCATTTGTAAATAATCAAATATCTAAACAAACTGCGGTACAAACATACCAAATCGATAAATCTGAATATCAACAAAATATGATAATTTAAATTTATTAAATATCCACAAAAACAGCAGCTGAAATACGCCAAGTAAAAACAAAATAAAAATAAACAACAACAAAAACGAAAAACACTTCCAGGCGCGTAGCTACACGGAGGCACGGCAGCATGTGCATCCACGTCGTTTTCGCAAAAAAACAACAACAACAAAAAACGAGAGAGAGAGAGAGACAGACAGAAAGAGAGAGAGAGACAGACAGAGAGAGAGGGGGTGTTATTAATTAAAGATTATCCCAGTACCCACTGGGGGCCTTGAGCGGCCCCCAGGCCCCTCGCCGTACTTTTCTGCTTGCATATCGTTCCTTAGCTAGCTACGCCCCTGACATCATTTGTAAACCATCAAATTAATATACATGATCCAAAACGATCTCTCTATAAGTTTAAATTAAAAGGATACTAAGGTGACAGAAACGTACACGTAATGATGTTATCACGTTTATCAGTTAAACAATAATGTGCTTACTGGAAATAAAATATAGTGTCTTTACAAGATTTAGAAAAAGAAGACGTTTTTGTAAACCAAAACAAACCTCACAGAACACTTGCCTCGCAGCCGACTCCGAGAATGCAGCTATTATAATTCTAAGATCATCTGCCTGAAAAGAAGAAAACAAGATCATTGTATTACAGTAACTGTATAATATTTATAACACTTAGAAATGGGAATATATTGTTTTAAGAGCAGTATTGTTACTAATGTTAACGATTTTATCGGAAAACCTATTGTTCAAGTAAAACACACATTTTTCTAGTAGGCCTATTTAAAAGCCAACATTGATTTACTTAAACAGTAATAAAATCATAACTATCTAACCTATTCAAACAGTTTTTGGTGCGAGCTGCTCTTAAAATCCTCAAAAAAAAAAAAAAAAAAAAACCTTAAAGGCATATTCCCACGGAATTTAAGAGTTTGTGATATTAGATTTCACTTTTATATCACGCAAGTCGTTTTACCTGAACCATGGTATAGGGAATTCCATGTTGAGTTTATGGTTTATGATTTATTTGCCCGTGAGCATAATTCATTATTATTTTTAAAATATTGATAATAAGCGAGATGCGGTGGTTATGTAAGTAGTTGAATGAAGTATTTCTATGGACAAATCAAATGTTTATATTTAAAATTAATTCTTTGTTTGGAAATTAATTAGGTCAAGAGTCCGTGGGAGTATGCGTTTATTAGTTGCAACAGCTTAAAATAATATGTTTATGTATAATTTCAGATTTTCGCGAAGATTTTATACATGAAATTTTAATTTTTTCCTATTTATTTATTTAACGACCAACCAGCACACAAGTAAATATCGGCTTGTGTGGGTTTAATTTTTACCTCTTCATTAATTTAATAACAACGTATTATGTATATTCTTTTCCTTCAAAATACTGATTTTGGCTGAAAAGGTAATCATCAGTCTAAAAAAGCTCGAGTATGGGTTTGCAGCATGACGACTGCCAATTGTTTTAGATATTTATTTTTTATTGTATAACCTAGTTTTCAAATACAAACACGGCCTAAACTGACAGACTATTCTTATAATCATTCATGCCTGTTATTATGGAAAATTCCTGTTCATACACAACACACGCAGGACAGTGGACGTGTCACGGTTAGCGTTGTTTTTGATTAAAATATCGATTTAAATCCAGATTTTTTTTTATTTTAAACGCAGCCCCATGGACCCTTGACCTCATTAATTTCCAAACAAAGAATTAATTTTAAATAAAAACATTTGATTTGTGTGAAGAAATACTTCATTCACCTACTTACCTAACCACCGCATCTCGCTTATTATTAATATTTTAAAAATAATAATGAATTATGCTCACAGACAAATAAACCATAAACCATAAACTCGACATGGAATTCCCTATATCATGGTTCAGGTTAAAACGTCTTGCTTGATATAAAAGTGAAATCTAATATCACAAATGCATGTAAGTTTCATTCGTAATCAATATTTGGAGCAAACAGCCCCTTAAATTCCGTGGGAATATGCCTTTAAGTATACTAATTCTGAGTAAGAGGATATGGGTTTGAAAATATTATATTCTTTATATGAATAGGAAAACGTTGATAATTGTGAACAAATCCCTTAGAAAAAATATTATTATGATAATGATACATGATAGAAAATGGATTACGATATTCAACAATGGTGGCAGTCTTCATATCAGGATTTTAATATCGGTTCATTTAACAACCTTAAAACCTTTTCAATTTGACTAGTACTGCCTTCTAGCAATATCCATAGTGTATGCCTATTGATATCTAGTGGTTATATGAGAAATTAAATTTACTTCTTCAACAATGTACAAATGAAAACTGCATATCACCATAACTACTAGCTCCCCCGCAACCACTGACTCCTACTGACTGAAACCCATGGTTTCCAGTTTCATTTTTTAAAAAGTAAGGTTTGTTTTATTTAACCACGCCTCTAGAGCACATTGATTTTAATCTTATCATCGGCTATTGGACGTCAACTATATTTTTTTAGAGAAAACCCGCAGCCGCCACATAGGCTACTCTTTCCTATAAGCAGCAAGGGGTCTTTTATATACACTGGTCCACAGACAACACAGCACATACCATGACCTTTGATGAACTAGGTCTTTGATGAACCCCGGCTTCCCAGTCCTGTTCAATATCATACCAATTTTAATAAAACAGAACAAAGATTGGTGAAAAATATAAGTATTTAAAATTCAGGATATGTGAAATATCCAACGACATTTCTTCTTTCTTTTCAGAACTATTCCGAGTTTGTTAGTGTCTACTCCGCAGCCACTGAGCACTCATGCCACGACGACGTACGATACGGTGTGGACCATGGCGGTGACGAAAGAATTATTCTGAATTCTTTTCTTTGCTCCATCGTTATACGTTGATATTTGACAAACCTTGAACGCGCCCTCACAGTTCCTCTAAAGAATGACATACTCTTTTCATCATTGTTGACAATTATTAATACATGAGCGAAATTGATGTGATTCTGCGGAAGCCCCACGAGGAAAAATTCGGTCATATTTTCTATATCAAAATTCATGTGCACTTTTGCAGTCTTCTATTAAACTGGCAAGATTCCTCGCAACACCGTACCAAAAATGCAATGTAAATGGGACATCCATCAAGATAACCATAAAACAGAGTTCATCTTTAGTTAATTGAACGCCCACATTCAGTAAAAATGAGATTTTATAAAACATAGTACAATTTTATCTCATTAGAACTATTTCTCATCAGAACTATTTCATTTGATCTGCTAAATACAATTTTCCACCTACGACATTAAACATTGTTGTTCCACAAATACATTCGCGATATTCACACCAATTTAGAAAAAAGAACAAGCTACGTGCATTTCTGTATGGAAAATGTTGAAGTCATCGTAAAAAAGACGTTTTCTATGAAAAAGGAAACAACAGTGTACAAATATTTGTCAAGATACTTTCTACATCGACTCTGTTAACACGTAACTTCCGGTGACGTACCTATAAGGGTAGATAATTATGCTCCCATTATAACACGATAGTCTTCATAGAGGTACATTTTAATTTATTTTATAAACTTTTTTTTACATACTTTTCATCATTTATTTATTTTATTGCACATTATATTTTAATTCTCAAGAAAGCGCGCATTGATATCATATTCAGATGTGTTACCTTCAACTGATTCATTTTCTCTGGAATCTCGTGTTCAGTCTTGAACGACAATACTGCTTTCTGTGATATGTTGTGGTTGGCAAGGTCTACGCTGATATCATCAACAGCCTGGGAATAGAATATTTTAAACAATTCTAGTGATCAGTTCTGAATGCGATGGAAAAATCACTGAATATATTACTAATATAATGTTTGATTTTTGTTTGTTTTGTTTAACTAGGGCACATTGATTTATTAATCATCGGCTATTAGATGTCAAACATTTGGTAATTTTGACACGTAGTCAAGTGTGAGTCAGCCTCCAATGGGTTTTGAACCTGTCTTCAGCTTGAGAGTCCGATGTCTTACCACCGGACCATTGAGGCTCACTACTAATACACTCAACGAAAAAAGAAAGTATACACATTTTGAACAATGCTATTTTGACTATAGCCTTTGAAGAGATATATTGCAAAACATATCAACATTTCCCCCGACCACTTTTACAGGAATATTTTTTTTTCGTTTCGTTCAAATGTCACGTGGTCAACTGCTGAAACTTGAAAATAAGTTTTTGTTCTGCAAAATCTGAGATATGTGGTTATTAAGTGCGTCTTCACTCATTTAGAGTGATAAGGTATCCATGTTATAAAAAAACCCACATGTTTAACAAATTCAGTTAACAATTGAAAATGCCACACATAACTTAAATTGAGTATCATATCGATTTTCAGAATTTTGATTCCTAAAGTGATACTATTAACATAACATAATGTTTTACCGTTACCCTCGTGACAGTTTACATGCTAAAGAAACAAATAAACACTATACCAATTACAATTACTCGAATATTAACTGCGTATCTCACCTAGAACAGTGACAATATCTTACACTGTCCAGCATATTCGCCAAATTTGAACCCCATTGAAAACATTTACGATGAATGGGAATGAAGCGTGTACAAACAATTACCACTGTCAACAAGCACGAACACATTTCAGCCGTTTTTCTTTCAGGTATGAAGCCACAAAATATCGCATATTTACCATATTATCATCCGATCCTGTATTGGTGCGGACGTGTGATTTAGGGGAAGATGCATTGTACTCAGGTATCTGGAATTGTATTGTGCTCAATATATCCAATTTCTTTTCATTCCTAAATATCAGCTAGATGTAATGCATATTTAATTAAATGATCTCACTTCTATAGAATGTATACTTTCTTTTCTGGTTGAGTGTATAATAATGCAATAAACATTTTTGTATAAACTAGACTAAAAATATTCACACGGAATACAGATCCTTCCAAAAGTCAGTTTTCCTTTTATGTTAAGAATTATTTATTTTGTTCCAGCCTATAGCACCTACGTATGGTATAAGATTTACCAAAGAAAACATTTCCTTTTCTTCATACAGAATGGCTACTGTATCCCACCGGAAGTACTGAATGAACATGCGCCTAGCGGGGTTCAGGGAGGAGTCTGCTGGCGCAAGACGGAAGAATGTTGTATATTTTTCTCTCTCACTCAGCGCCGGAGACGTAGTGGCATAGGATATCTAAAATCAACAATACTATTATTAACAAAAAAATATATATATAAAATTCTCATTACAACAGTTTTATAAACATTTCTCTACAAAGTATTTCATGGATTAATATAAATAATTTTCAAGTTAAATGTTATATAAATATTTCTACAATATCCAGGTATTAAAAAAATAATAATAATTAATTACCATGATAAAAGTTTTATAAAACTTTCTGTATTACATATCATTTTTTTTTTGTATTAACATTTGTTTAGCGACACCACCAGAGCACATTAATTTATTAACCATAGGCTATTGGATGTCAAACATTTGAACATTTGTGACACATAGTTTAAAGTGTGAGCAAGCCTATGATGGGTTTTGAACCACTGTCTTTAGCTTGAGTATCCATTGTTCTACCATTGGACCACAGACATTAACCTACACACACACACACACGCGCGCGCACATACACACAATAATAGTATTAATTGCTACACAAGAAGAAAGGTAATTGCAAAGGCATTTTAAAAGCTTTATAAATCTTGATATTGTTACTATATTTTATCACATCATCATCTGTAAGATTGGAGTACAGGAACTCGAGTAAAATAATCCTATTCCGCGTGATTACATCTTCTAAAATCCATATTTTCACAATCTTCGCAAAATATCGTTTGTATTCAACAGATATTCATGTCATTGATTTTACTAAGAACACAAACAAAGAAAGTCAATTTTGCTTTCATATCGAAAGCTATTCATTCGGATCTATTGCAGCAGTTTGGTAGTTTTTAAATGTTTCTAGACCATTTTAACTCATTCCTCATAGCATTCTGAAAATGATATTTTTTCATGCAATGGGCTTTCAATTCAGAAACGTTACAATGTGCAAAGAGACTTGGATGTTTTAAAATAAAGTTTGTTTTATTTAACGACGCCTCTAGAGCACATTGATTTTTATCTTATCATTGGCTATTTCTTTAGAGAAAACCTGCTGCCGCCACTTAGGCTAGTCTTTCCGAAAAGCAGCAAGGAATCTTTTATGTGCACTTTTCCACAGACACGATAACACATACCACGGTATTTGATGAACCATTTATGGACCACTGGTTTGAACAAAAAATAGCCCAAATTGCAAATGGGTCTACTGAGAAGGATCGTTCCGATGACCGACCACTTCACAGGCACACACGCTACCACTTGAGCTACATCCCGCTTCCCTGGATGTTTTATTAAATGTTAGACAGTAAGACTTCATTTAACGATATTATTTACAGTTCAGGGAACTTTTAATTCCATTTTTCGTTAATTTGTTTATAATAAATAGTATCTATACATCCCAATAAAACAGATTAGAAATAAATAAATAAAAATAATATCAAAAAGTATAATATGTTTTAGACGATTAAATTAAATTAAGTTCGTTAAACATTTTCTAAAACAGTATTACTTATCTCCCTTGTTTCGCCGTGAGATGACGCAAATCTGTGACGTCAGTGGGATCAGTGGTATTTGCTTAAATACCTTATTTTTTTTATTCTTTCATACGATTTAATCAGTTTAGTTATTATTTTTTATATTATTATTATAATATTCTATCAGATTTTTATCAAACACATTTGTACAGATTGATCATTCTGATCCAATGATCCCTGGATGCTTTCAAGACCTTTTTTTAGTACGTTATGTTTTATATTAAACCCATTAAATAAAACCGATGCTCTACTGGACGCATGAGGTGATTTACGTCAGAACATGCGTCAAGAACAGAAACACTTAACTTTAAAAGCACTTAAAGTTTAAACGGCTTGGTCAGATGCCTTAATAACAGTCACGTATCCAGAGAGGTGTCCAGGGGTCCAAACCCTTTTTTTTTTTTTTTTTTTTTTTACTTTTTTTTTACTTTTCTTTTTTACTCTTTCCGAGTGGAAGGACGTGATAATTAACAATTCCCCCCCCCCAGTCTTATTCACTCATCACATTTGGACCATCCTCTAAGAAATTCTGCATCCGTCCCTGAATCATGATATGCCTTTAAAGACGGCAACAGTTCTAGTGTTTACATTATGAAAGATACGACAAGCGAAATGAGAAAAGCTCTTTAATATCATCCATTTTTTTTCACAGCAGAAATGCTTAATAATAATGTTTCATTGAATTCCATCTCATTCTTATTTTCACAATGATCTTGATGGCGTTCATCATTGCTTTAATAGATTTTCCCATTAAATGTGCGGGCTCCAACACGGTGACAGTTAAAACGTTTCCCATTAATATTGTACTCAGACATATGAGCTTGCTGTGATACAATTTGATATATGTTTACGATGAAAATATATTGACACGCCGCTCTGGTTACAAATATGAATTATTTATATATTATTTTCATCACTTTTATATCTAACCTCTGACCATAGAGCAACCTGGCCTAGTAACCTTGTAACATAGAATATATGGAAAATATGAATACGTTACTCTAGAATTAAACAGAATCCCAATAAACCATTTCGAGCGGTTTGGGTTTAGAGCGGTTTGGGTTTAGAGCATAGCCGTGACTCATTGAATTACTTTTACCTAGACACATAAATGCCCGGCGATTAGCGCCTATAACACGATCCAAACACATTTAATTTATTGATGAATGCATTTCGGAGCGTTATGCCAGGGATGAAGTTGAGTTGATGTTTTCACAGCACAGTTCACATCATATGTGGAGTATTACTGATTGAGGCGGTTCAGAACCGCGAGCTCCAGATCGATCCCGTGATGATGAAGGGTGCATTCAACGGGCGTGCTCCGCTCTTAATGTCGGCTGGCGAATGTCAAGTACAACTTATCAATTATGGCAATCTCACAAAGTGCCCAAAAAGAGCGCGCTTTCTTCTTTTTAATTTCACTCGAGTGTTGAATATACCGCCATTCTGCCAACAGAGATCGCCGCGTGGTCCAGATTCTTTAAACTAATTTAAACAGAAAAACGCGGTGATTACAACAGCACCGTTTAACAAGGTGATGAGACGATTCTGTATAACGATAAATTTACTGATGGGCACAAAAGTGCAATGCACGGAAGTAGTATTGAGTTATTGAGGAAAACTTCTTTGGCCAATGTCCCGTACCAAATATAACGGTATGGAGATTGGCCTCGGGTGTATACTGATCAATAGATTGTAATTTTAGAGCATCAGTTCAATCAGACACAGTGGACTCTGTCTAAAGTTCAGTTTTTATATAAACCAGATTTATAATTCGAACCAATATTATAACCCTGATGAAACAGCTTGTACACAATAATGATAAGTAACGTTTAAAATCAACATTAGTTGTCAATCATAGCAACGTCAAAGAAAGAATCCATTCGCGATGGGGCCTGGGTGCCACGCACCCTCCCCCTCACTTTTTAGGGTTTAACTATTGAAAAAAAACGCTATTTTTTTTTTTTTTTTTTTTTTTTGCTGAATAAAATTAGTTTCAGACTCGATGATAAAACAGTGGCCGAAATCCGGAGAATTTTCGAAGTATCAATAGGACTCTCGAGTCCAATGGTTAAAAGGGCTGGTTGTCAAAGTAAAGTTTATTTTATTTAACGACGTCTCTAGAGCACATTGATTATTACCTTATCATCGGCTATTGGACGTCAATAATATGGTCATTCTGACATATATTTTAGAGGAAACTCTCTACCGCCACATAGGCTACTCTTTCCGATAAGCAGCAAGGGGAATTTTATATGCACCGTCCCACAGACAGGACAGCACATACCACGGCCTTTGATGAACCAGTTGTGGACCACGGGTTGGAACGGAAAATAACCCAAACTACCGAAATACGATATCGGGTGCAGGCGCGGATGCAAAATGTGCTGAGTAATTGTTAATTTTCACGTCCTTCCTCTCGTAAAATGTCAAACAAAACACGCGAAATGTGGGGGAGGGGGGTCCGGACTCCTGGACCGCCTACTGGAGTGCTATTTTGTAAGCTTAGAATAAAGATTTCCTCTTTCGATATTTCAGTGTGTCCGGGTCTGTGCTTGTAAAAATAGAAATAAAATAGACCCCATATTTTTAGGGTGCTAGGTCAATGCCAGCTAAACGTAAACCACTAGGAGATTAGCACCCTGTTAGGGAAATTCTCTCGCCCAACATACAAACAAACATCAGGCTTTGCCACTTACAAGCGTCCACTTTTTTTTATGGACTCAAAAAGGTAACCTAACCTGAATTTGATATAAACATATATTCGTTTCTATACACCCTATCCCCCGCATATACGTGTGTGTGTGTGTTTGTGTGTATGTGTGTGTGTGTGTCTTTGCATGTGTGTGTTTGTATGTGTCTGTGTGTGTGTGTTTGTATGTGTGTGTTTGTATGTGTGTGTGTCTCTCTGTGTGTGTGTGTGTGTGTGTGTGTGTGTGTGTCTGTATGTGTGTCTTTATATGGGTGTGTGTGTCTGTGTGTGTGTGTCTTTGTATGTGTCTTTATATGTGTGAGTGTGTGTGTGTGTGTGTGTGTGTCTTTGTATGTGTGTGTTTGCGTGCGTGCGCGTTATTTTACCTGATGATTGGAATTAGGTGGGACACCATTTAAAATTGTACATCTTGTTTCCACCTTGACTTTATTTTATTCTTATACAATTTTGTATGATGTAATTATTTTTACAAGTGGTCTGATTTGCTCGGTTTCTAGCTCAATGGTAGAGCGTTCGTTGCAGGATCGATCCAATTTAGTACACTGTCATCACTGTTATGTCAAAACTATTTGCTATTCGGTCTGTTGGAAAGACATACAGACGATCCCTTGCTGCTCAGTAGCGGATCCAGGGGGTCTAGGGGGTCAGGAACCCCTTTTCTCATAATGTTTGTTACCATTTTCCGAATGGAAGGACGTGCAAATTAACATCCCCCCCCCG
>JAULBS010060698.1:0-22899 GCA_032355785.1 Symmetromphalus regularis | reverse complement strand
TTAATAAATATTTATCTTATAATTGACCAAAATCATGACTTTAGTGACAGACTTAGCCATTGGTATATCCCTACTCCCCAATCCCCACCACAAAAAAGTAATATTAAATAATGACTAATTTGCTACAACATAGTAATCTTTTAACAGATGGAACAAAATCGTACCATTCAAGAATGATTATAGAGTGTGTGTGCATGGAGACTCGCTTTGGCCCAGGGACTATGTTGGTAATATCATGCATCGCAATAGCAATATTAGATATACATGTACATGCACTTGTAATGTTCAAAATATATCTTGTTAAGTTTTAATGCTATGTGGGTGATTTTGGTGTCAAATGAAAGCTATGAATGCAGAATAAAAGAAGCTAGTAAATATATAACTTACAGTTGATGAGTTTTTGTTAAAAAGAAAATATAAAAATCCTTAATGGAGTTGTTTTGGATACATAACGTCACCATAAAATTATTTGGTGGCCATATCGGGTTTAAAAAAATAATAAATGAGCACATTGTATTCATTGGTCCCTAATATGTTTCATAAAAAGAAAATGTAGTTGACTTATGTCAAATGATAGCACACTTATTTGTATTGACGGCCTTCACTCTTGATTATTGACCGCCATATGGTTCAATCCCAAAATTTTAAGCAATTTACAGTGGTTTTACTGATTTTCATGGCCGACGGCAGCCATCTTGGAACTGACCCAGTTTTAACCCACTTCTAGGGGTCAGATTTTGGTAGACTTTTTTTTCTGCCATTCACTAATTCCACTAGGGCAGAAAACCGTTGACAGACCTTTTTGATAGAATTTTTTAGGGGTTGGATGGTATATTGACGTATCTACTATTGGTATTGTTAAACAGAATACAAACATGAGAATGGGTTTAAAAGTAATTGTATCCACTGATATTATGATCATTCATTTCTCTGCTTGTTTGTTTTTTATTTGTAGAGATGCACCCATTGGAGATGAGAGTTGTGGAATCAGTATGACCCCCAGCACCAGACTGTAACATTGCCTGGCAACATATAGCAGAATTTGCCTATCCAAAAGTATTACAGCAGTTCACATTAGCTGTTTCAGTATCAACACCAGATCATAGCTGTATCTTGGAAGAGTATAATGACATGAGACTATTCCGGTATTTCACATTAGCTGTTTCAGTATCAACATCAGATCATAGCTGTATCTTGGAAGAGTATAATGACATGAGGCTATACCGGTATTTCACATTAGCTGTTTCAGTATCAACACCAGATTATTGCTGTATCTTAGAAGAGTATTACGACACAAGACTATTCCAGTATTTCACATTAGCTGTTTCAGTATCAACACCAGATCATTGCTGTATCTTGGAAGAGTATTACAACCCGAGACTATTCCAGTATTTCACATTAGCTGTTTGAGTATCAACATCAGATCATAGCTGTATCTTGGAAGAGTATAAAAAAGTAAAGTTTGTTTTATTTAATGACGCCTCTAGAGCACATTGATTTTTATCTTATCATCGGCTATTGGACATCAATCAGATGGTCATTCTGATATGTCTTTTAGAGGAAACCCGCTGTCGCCACATAGGCTATTCTTTCAGATAAGCATTAAGGGGTCTTTTATATGCACAGGACACCACATAGTACGGCCTGTGATGAACCAGTTGTGGTCCACTGGTTGGAATGGAAAATAGCCCAAACTGTAAATGGGTCCACTGAGAAGGATCGATCCAATGACCGACAGCTTCACAGGCAGACACGCTACATTCCGATAAGCAGCAAGGAGTCTTTTATATGCACAGACAGAACAGCACATACCACGTCCTTTGATGAACCAGTTGTGGACCACTGGTTGGAATGGAAAATAGGCAAACACCCTACCGTTTGAGCTAAATAAACAACATCATCTTACAACATGTTCAATTGAGCAACCCCTGAAATTTCCCACAGCAATTGGCGATGCAGTGGAGATTGCTGCGGAGTTTTTTATTCTCCGTGGCACTTTTTTTTACCATGGACTAAAAAAATCATTTCAAGATGTATTTTTTCTTATTAAAAATAAAGTAAACTTGATGCTAAAATTGCCATGGAAAATGCAGATGACACTATTTCTCCACAGCATTTATTTTGCCGTGGACACTTTCTTAATTGCAGGGGTTGAATTCAGTCAGCGGTATCGTTCAAAAAACCTAGTGTTGTATTTATTCTGCTGATATAATGTACAAGTTGACTATCTTACAAGATCTTTTTAATTCCGTCTTTGATATCTTTTCAAACAATATCATATTTATACTGCAAATATAATGTACCTGTTGACTTTTGTAAACACATCTTATAGATCTTTTTAATTCAGTCTTTGATGTCTCTTCAAGTGTCATATTTATATTGCTGATATAGCGTACATGTTAACTTTCTATAAACACCATCTTACAATATAAGTTGTAGAAGTATCAAGAGGTGTAAATGGCATAAAAAGCCACTTACCCCGAGAGATGCCTCTACAACGAATTTATCTTGTCAGTGGTATCTTTTAAACAATCTCAAATTTATCCTGCTATTATAATGTACATGTTGACTTTCTATAAACATTTATCTTATAAGATCTTTTTAATTCCATCAGTGGTATCTTTGAAACAGTGTCATGCATGTGTTCATTCTTCTAATATGACATGCATGTACATGTTGACTTTCTATAAACACCATCTTATAAGATCGTTTTAATTCCATCAGTGGTATCTTTGAAACAGTGTCATGCATGTATTCATACTTCTAATATGACATACATGTTAACTTTCTGTAAACATAATTTTAAAAGATCGTTTTAATCCAGATATTGGTATCTTATTTAAAAAAAAATTTGGGACTTCACAAGAGCACACTGATTTGTTGATCATCAAATTGGATGTCAAACATGTGGTAATTTTGACACATAGTCAAGTTGATTTGTTAATCATCAAATTAGATATCAAACATGTGGTAATTTTGACACATAGTCATGTTGATTTGTTAATCATCAGCTACTGGATGTCAAACATTTGGTAATTTTAACATATAGTCAAGTGTGAGCCAGCCTACAATGGGTTTTGAACGACTGTCTTCAGCTTGATGAAAGTCCGATGTCCTACCTCTGGACCACTGAGTCTCACTCTTTTCAACCATAATATAAAATTGATACGGTTCAGGGAAATTTATGGATTAAACAGCTGCAGATTTATAGTTAGTGCACTTAAATTCCTCCTCTTTTTTCACCCATCCCATGTCATGGTTAAAATGCTGCGTGGATGTTTGATAGTCTGTTTGATGTTCTGATACAGCTATACACTTATGTTCTGTTGGGCTATCTAATCTTCAGGTTTACACAGTGTTGGTGTTGAGATGGACCTCTTGCAGTCCATCACAGCTTATCGAGATGAGGTTCTTTTTATATACCCCATGAGCATGCCTATCTGCCTCTTGGCAGTAAAACACCAGGAGCGGAAGGTCTGTTGATTTGTGTGGCCACTGACCGGCAGTGCATGCCACTGGGCTTCTTGGTTTTCTGCCGCTGGGCTGCTGGGCTAATTGTATTTAGCCATTTTTCAGCTAGCTTTCAGACCAGTGTCTAGATTATTAGGTGTAGCCATTTAATTAACTGACTCCAGCAGGACTGGCTCGGTGGTAGTCTGGCTGAGGTGATAGGTCATCAGACTGATACATCAACAGACTCACTGGACTAATGATTCAGTGTTCTCCAACTTTTCTTGGACAGGGTTGGCGGACATATGAGGCATTGAGGCTCATAAACCAGTGGGCGAAGGCCATAATCGGGGCGAGTAGACCCCCCTCTCGCATCGGAATGTTTTTATAAATGTTAAGTCACAAATTACCGTATATTAGCTGAATTTTGAAGACAAGAAATACTTCACCAAAATTGAAACTCGGCTTATACACAGAGTTAACAGTTAGAGAGAAGAAATCTGGATAAAAAACGCCAGTATTCTTAATTTTTAACTTTTGATATAACTGATCTTTTATGTTTTGCTTCAAAACTTGGACAGCAGAAATGCAAAATAATATTATAAATAAAACATCACAAAATCAAATTTTATTTTGTTGTTGAGTGTGATATATGTTTGATAAACAATAATTTAAAATTACTTGTTTTATTTCAAGATGAATCAAAAACATTGCTATTTCCCCGCATGTATTGTCCGCCATCTTGGTCACCATGTGACTAATTCAGTTTCCAGAGCGGTGATTACTGCTTAATTTTGTTCTATTGATGGATGCTTGGAGGGTGGGGTGGTGGGGAAGGATTCTAAATATACACAGGCTAATTAAATTGATGTGTCACAGTATATTAATTACCAGAGTGCAGTACTGCCTTTTTTACAGACTGAATTGTTTATTATGTTGTTGAAATGTAGCTAATAGTAATGGGCGCTAAATTATGTTAATACTGCTGGTGTGACCTCAGTGGACATTACTATAGAAAATAATGTAATAATAACAGAAAGCTATAAACGAATAGAACTGACGGAAGACTTTTTTTTTTTTTACATGGCAAATTCATTTTCGACTTGACATATTTTTTTTTATGAGGATGGCAGACCCATCTGCGAAAATGTTCAGCTTGGCAGCGTAAATTCTTTGCATGTCGGACGTACAAGTCTCCTACAAGGGTTGGAAAACACTGACTTCTGAGCATTGTGTATTTGATATTCTTTGGTTTATGTCGGGTCTTTTAAGTTACAATTGTTTATGAAATTAGAGGTATTTTTCAAGTATTGATAAAGAAATAACTAGTGCATGTTATTATGATGAGTTATTGATCTTTGACAAGTATTATGTCTTACAAAAAGACTATCCTGAGTCTATAACCTTTTAAAAAGTGTGTATACATTGCACTGGTTTATTTAATGTTTAACTTAGTATGTGTGTGGGGGGAGGAGGGGGGGTGTTTTATTTATTTATATATTTTTAACTTATTTATAAGAATTATTTTTTGTACAATTATTATTACTATTTTTATTTTCAGCCAAGGATGGACCAGTATTTCTCACAAATGCAAAAAATAGTAGCGGAGAAAAAAGTTTCATCTCGGTGTAGATTTATGTTGCAAGATGTTATAGACTTGAGAGGGGTAAGTATTCCATAGGTTTCCCCAGAGCGATAAGCCGACATGGTCCGTGCTCCCTTAACTAATCAAGTAAGCGCCGTCATGTCTGTTAAGCATCTTAGCTCAAGTACTGTGTTGGCTTAATTTGTGAAGTGCAAGGTCTGATATAGACTATGAAAAGATATAATTGTAAAATTTTAATGTCTCCAGGGTGCACAGTCACACTTCAGATTTGTAAAATATCTCCCCAATAGGCTACTTCAGACGGCAAGAGCAGTTAATTATGGTGTTTTAATCGTTGTTCTTCTAGAGTATGGGCTATTGAATGGAACCTAATGATCCGACTGAGACATGCTTGCACTAAATAGATTTGCATGCATTGCCTTCACAAATCATTTAAGACATCAGAAAGATAACCTAACAACTAAATAAACAATATGGCATGTGAATTTCTTAAGTTAAACATGCCGTATTTAATAGTAAAATTACTTTGCTATGATTTTATGATGTTAACGAAAACATATAAAAGGTTAATACTACATATTTTAACTGATGATGATTTAAATATGTTAATATTAACAAAAGATTTATAGCATTATTATATATATATATAAGTAGCTCACAAATATTTTTCAAAGAAAAACTTAAATATATTATAACTATTATCTTAGAAAATGCTAATTAAGACAGTTAAGTCTAAACACCAGAGTTTGTTATTTTGTAGTACATATAAACCTGATGGGTCACATTACTAAATTACCGTAATAAACATGATAAATGATTTTATTTTTAATTCATGTTACTGAATTACTGTCATAGACAATAAATTATTATTTAAAAATATTAATTAATATTAACGAACAAAAACAGTGGTTTCATATATATATTTTTAAATCGTTATAAATTTTTTTGAACATTTTGTTTTATGTATGTTTTGCAGTTTATTCCAAACTTAAATAAGATTGCTTAGTGGGGGTCACACTTGGGGATCTATGAAAAATAGAAGGATTAATGTTTTGAATTAACAGTTGACTGATTAGTGGCATTGGCGAGATAAAGATGACAATTTTTAATGAAAAAATTTAAAACTTATACATGTCACACTTTTAGTCTTCCTTTTTTCTGTGATCAATGCATGAAAGTGAATTGTGAAAATGTAAGCGCCTTAAAAAAAATCTAGGGAAAACTCCCGAGTACCCTATTACAGTTTTAAATTGAAGGGGTCAGAATAAGGACATGGTTAACTCATTTTACATAGATTGCCAGAGAATATCGCTTTGTCATTTTCAACCTCAGATCATGAATGGTTCAGACTTGTTGCTGGTTATCCCTATCTGTATGAAATGGTAAACATAAAAAATATTTATTCACTGCAAAAGTTTTGGAAATGGATTTGACAAATTCATTATTAATTTTTACGCAAACATTATGCAGTTTCAAGTGTTGTATTAAATATTTATCTTTGTTTCTGATAGAATCGCTGGGTACCACGAAGAGATGAAAACAAACCAAAAACAATTGATCAGATACATAAAGAAGCAAAACAAGAGGAGATTCAACGTCAAATGATATCGCAATTCAACGCTCAGCAACCTACCAAGAGAAACAGACGTTAGTTTAATGTTTTATTTCTGGGGGAAATAAGATAATTACTTTATAAACTAGAGACCCATTTTTATCTGCTTCACATCTACACTGTTCAGACTCATGATCAGTGGTAGGACATCGGATGCTCAAGCTTGAAGACAGTGGTTCAAAACCAATCCGACACTGACTTACACTGAATGCATGTCAAAATTTCCAGATGTTTGATAGCCGATGATTGATAAATCAATGTGCTGTAGTGTTGTCGTTATACAAAAAACAACAAAAATTCATAATCATTAGTCTATGTAGCATACAAAACAGAAAACTATACATCTGAAGTGAATGATTTTTTGTTTTTCGTAAGCAATTGATTGACTACATGTCATTGTTAATCTGTATTGACAAATAAGTTATCATTATGTCATTATGAAAACTGAATGTGATGCTTGCAGCTCGTGGTCCACCTCAGCAGATGGGTCAAGGAGCCATGGGAGAGGATGGCTGGAACACAGTGAGCAGCAATAAGGCTGGCATGCGCAACATTGACCGCAATATCGATGTGTCCAAGCTTAGAATTCAAAAAGTAAGTGATTATTTTGTGTAGCAGTGTCACACATTTAATTAAAATATCTCATTTTTGTACTAAACATTCTAAATACAGTGAAACCGATGTTTTTAAGTGTAAATAAAACTCATACAAACTTGTAAAAATGGCCTAAAAATTTGGTCTTTGAAACCTTTTGAGTTTTGAAAACTCAACGTGTGTAGTCACTATGTTGTGATGACAGTTACAGAATAATGAGTAATAACCAAGCAGAATGAAATAATCCCAGTAGACAATGTTTGTAAATAGCATATTCTCATTAGTTAAAAATAGGCTAAGTTTGTGAACATTATGAAACCATACTCATATATTTTAATTTCGTTGTCATTTTCGAGGTAAATTTTTCAATTTCTGAAACTCACACTATTTCACTGACCCCTTCAGTTTGGAGTTAAGTTTTGACTATAATAGAATGTTATATAATAAAATTGAAAATGTGATAATAAAATGAATGGCTTGTTTTGCAGAGTTCCGATGACAACATTCAGCTTGGTCCAGGTGGCGGATCAAGAGTGTTTGGTGGTTGGGGTCGTGGAAGTAGTGGCGGTGGTAGTCGAGGATCTCAAGAAGGAGAGCGACCTAACAACCCTGGCAACAGGTTAATATTGTCATTTATCTTCAGGAGTGGGATCTATATCAGTCAGTATAGCATTCGCCCATGGTGTTTTGGTCTTAAGATCAAAATCTCTCGGTGGACTCACTTTGTGATTGGTTTTTTCAATCCTTAGAATTTACAGCAGCAATTGGTAATGCCATCATAAAATTGGTTGTCATCAGCATTAAATGACCATTACAGAAACAAATACTAAATGCAGTATGGTCGTTTCCTTGAAATTGTCATGGCCAGTAGCGTATCCAGAAGGGGACCTGGGCCCCCACCCTCCTATAACTTTTTTCTCTCTTTTTTTTCACATTTTCAGAGTGGAAGAATGTGAAAATTAACCATATAACAACTTGCCGATTCCGGTACATTTCTAAATATTCGTTAAATGAGTACTGTTTTGGTTTATTCTGTGATCATCTTGCCATTTTGTTGTCATATTGATGTTTGTGTAATGTGTGTGTTAAATTTAAATTCTCAGATATGCCGCACTAAGTAAAGAGGAAGACCAGCGATCTCGTGCATTTGGTCGTGGTGTCAGTCCCCATAGAGGTCAAGGTCGTACACCAGGCGGCTTCCAGAAACCTCGCCTTAATATGCGTGGGTCACAGGAACTGGAGAGAGAGCGAGCTATTGCAAGTGCCAGGTATGTTTTCAATATTCTCAATATATAGTAAAACAAGAGGCATGCAATCTTAGATCAAGTGCCAGGTATGTTTTCAATATTCTCAATATATAGTTAAACAGGAAGCATGCAATCTTAGATCAAGTGTTCACTGGACATGCTTTGATCATAGGAATGAAAAGGATTAGTACTTTCTTCTTTAGCTTGTTATACAATTCATTAGAATTTCAGAAATGGTTTATGGGTAAACATTTTAAAGTTAATTTAAGTTAAAAAAGTAACTGTTAAATAAATACTTTTTTTTTTAATCTGGAGCATGGTATAGGGTTGGTTTTCACCTCAAACTGACTTTTAAATTATAGAACCATCGTCAGTGGTAGATCAACCCCTCCATCTGCACCTACAAGTCGAGAAGGCAGCAGAACCCGAGAACAGAAACCAAAGGAACCAGAGAAACCAGCAGAAGTTGTTAAAGAATTAACCCAAGATGAAATGGAACAAAAAACAAAAGCAATTATTGATGAATATTTGCATCTACAAGACAAAAAGGTATGTTACAATGAAGAGATTTACCCATGCTGGTGTGGCTATACACCATGATATATTACCGTCCGGCACTAACAAATTTGAGATTTTGTCCGTAAACAGCAACGTTTTTCACATAATATACCATAATTGTTAAACATATGTTTCACTAAATACCTTAAAAGAATCGGTGATTTTTTTTTTTTAATCCAACAGGAGCATGCATTGCTCCATCCTCACAATGTCAGGGGTCACTCCTAGTCCGTTTGGACCCCTGACAAACATGGCTCATAAAAACTTGGGCTGCTTACTGCACCATCTTTACGAAAACATTTTTGGTGATATCATACTTAAAAATATTATCCAATCGGATCACTCGTTTTATAAGCCAAATCGGCAACTGTCATGTACTTGCGGAAAAATTACCCAACACTTCATGAAGTTGCTTTTTCACTGTGAAACTATCTTTGAACATAAAGCGCCTGTTCTTCTTTGGTAACAATACCTTACAAAGAAGGCAACTGTCATTATTTTGCATTACCTTTTATTTGGTATTACGGTACCTTTGAAACTTGACGTATTTCCAAATTGATAACCCCTGTACTCCCGTTCATTTTTACCTCTATTCCGTGATCCATTATTTATAACGATAAGGTGAAGGCCGATGCATTGAAAACCGAATTGTGATTGGATGTTTCAAAATCATCTCCTATTACGATGTTCAGCCCAGGTTTTTGTCAACTATATTGGTCAGGGGTCCAAACAGACTCTTAGTGACCCTTGACCTTGTGAGGATGGAATTGCTCATCTAAAATCATTGGCCATTCAGTTAGTTACTGGTACTCAAAATTGAATTTTCAGACCACTCTCCCCAATTTCAGTTTACTTACTTGAAAGGGTGAGAATTTGACATGTATTTCTATTTTGTGTACCATTATTCTGGGCTTCGTCGTCACACATTTATAACTCACTGATTTTAATTTAATGTTTCATGAATATCTACTGATACGTGACCCGTGACCTTACATTTTTTTTTTTTAAACTTGAGATTAAGTGTTCTGAATAAGCTTTCCAGTGATATTTAGATTATGGCCATATACTAAAATTTGATAGAGATAAGGATATACGAAGTTTACACTTCCACCCCTACCCCCACCCCCACCCGATTATTTTTTTGATTAGATTAGTTGAGATTTAGATATGCCTTCTCAAGTTTTTGTGCATTTCTGTAGGATTATCACAAAATACATTTGTTGAATTTGGTTAATACTGAAATAATTTTAACCTGTACAATGTGTTTGCGTCTTTATCTCAATATTGAACCTACTGACTTCTAACCGGTTTTGTAATGGAGGATTACATATTGAGATTATGTCCAGTATGTTTTAAAAACTTGATATTTGAGAGAAAACTGGTTTCAATTGATTTGTTTAATATTTAGATATCCTCAAGAAGTCACTTAGTTCCAAAACATTTGGTATTTTTTTTTTAAATGTTGTATTCTTTTGCATATTTGATATTATAAATTGCTTTTGTTTTCAGTTTAAATGAAATTCTACAGTATGCGGAAGATATGGAAATAGATATTCCAATGATATGGAAATATTTTGGGGAGCTCATTGGTCCAATGATACAAGATGGGAGTGTTCCATTGAACTTCTTGAAGACAGCGTGTCAGGCTCTCGTAGCCAGTAATAAAGCTGGAATCTTGGTAGCAGAAATCTTGCACGACTCCAGTCAAGAAATTGTAAGTCGAATGTTTTCACATAATTCAGAGGTACTCGCCCCTCGAAACTTGTAGTGGCAATTGGCAGTGTTGCAAGAGCTGTCACAGGCCATAGGATTTCAAATTTCATTGGAGACACTTTTTCAGTTCTGAACTTTTGGATCATGAGAACCCATCAGAAACTGTATTTTTTCTGTAATCTAAAATAACGCTGCACTGATAAAAATAAATAATGGGAAATGAAATTTCATTTCCGTGATTTTGACGACACTGTACAGACACGCTGCGGGTAACAGTTGTTAACATGAAAACCTATGGCCTGCAAAGGTACTTGGCACTAGAAAGTTTTACTGGCAATTGGCAGTGTTGTAAAAGCAGTCGTGAAATTTATTTCCAACTGCACTGTAAACCTATCTCAGAATTATAAATATGTACCGAAGAGCAAAAGAAATGTAAATGTTTGTTCAGATCCAGTTTAATCAAATCAGACGAAAAATTCATAAAACTCATGTTGCGCATGCTTTACATTTCTCTGCACATGTCTCCAGTAAGCAAAACGGTCGAGGTCAAAATATATTATTCATTCAAACATTGCAAATAAAATTTGTTTCTTTTGGTGTTTATTATATATTGTGCAGTATGCTATTTTTCTTGTAATTGCTATTGTACCATAGTGAAAAGATTTAGTGACGGCAATTAAGTGCCATTGCAATATTGTCTGAATTTCAAGGGATTGGTACTTATTTGGTGTGTGGAGTGTTTGGATACCAAGACAGATTCAAGTTTTGGCCTCAGATTGTTTTGAACCATACTCTTCAACTTGCTAGTTTGATGTCCCACCATTATCCCATACGTGTAAATTTGTAGTGCATCAGTAAAAAAAAGTAATCAGTTTCATAACGAATGTTTAATAGATTCTTTGTAATTAAGTATGTTTTTATTTATGTAAAATTTGATAAATCTTTTCTTCAATGTTGGTATTTTTCTCTTTGTTACAGGGGCATAAGGTAGTTGCAGAATTATGGCGGAATTCTGGTCTTCACTGGACAGACTTCGTACCAAAAGAAGATATTGAAGAATTCTTAAGAAAAAATGTATGTTTTAGTACAAATACATTTTTGGTTAATAAGGGGGAAAGTTTGTTAAAGCATAAACCTGGTTGCACATTACATGAATTTCCATCATCTAGTCATTTGACGACCCCTCCTCCCCAACCTCCATCACAAAAGTAAACATCGACTGTTGGGGCTTAAACCTTAAATTTTATTATTTTCTTTAAAAGGGGGAAGTGAAGAATAAATTTTTTTAATGTTTTGTTCGATGCCAATTGATGTTCTTAATTCTCGTGATTAATTCTCGTCAGTGTCATGATGACCATATGATAGACGTCCAATAGCCAATAAGATAAAAATCAGTGCTTTAGAGCCGTCGTTAAATAAAACAAATTTTACTTTTAATTCTCGTCATTAATGAATTTGAAAATGTTTGTTTGCAGAATTTGGAGTTCACCGTAGGCCCCTCCTCCCAGCCTACCACTCCAACGAGCAAGGTCTCATTTGACAAGATACAAGATGATTTGAAAGAGCAGCTCACGAAAGCTCACTGTGATAATGAAAGTGTATTTGACTGGATTGAGGTGAGATAATAGGAAGTTTCCTAATAAAAAAATTAATGCTCTTGAAATGCTTTGTACTAGTCAGAAGCACTGGCTTACTTTGTTAGGTTTAGTATTAAATCAAACATTCTATCAGTGTTCGAATTTCACCACTGCACCGGCGGCAAATGCTTTGGATGTCCCTCTTATTTGCTGTGATGCTCCAAAAATCTGACATTGTTGACAAATGCTGTGGTGCCCTATGTGGTTTGCCACCTTGCCCTTCACGTACATTCAATGTTATATAAGTTTTCTTCCTTGTCCCATAGTCAATTGCCTTCGTTCCACTCTTTGGAAGGAAAGGTTTGCCTTGGTGCCCTTGGTTTTCTTACTAAACTGAAGGCAACATTTGCCGTGCCTCTCTAAAAATAAAAAAATTCTAACCCTGTTCTGTGACATTGTTCGTCAAAGATAAAAAGGTTCCACCATCTTGGATCTGTACAAAATCGTGACCTGTAAGGGTTTGACAATACTTTCTGTGTGATGTCACTATAGTTGTGCTTAGTGACTTCTAGTGAACTATAAACTGTTGTCATAATAAGTGGCTTAAGAAGTAGGTTTATCAAACTGAAATGGTAGCAGCGTTAAGTAAAATTGATTTTTTCAGAATACTCAGTTCAGGGCATTTGTAATATTTCTTTTAATTTATCTTTCATTTATTTTTATTTGACATTTCTTCTTTTTTTTTACTTTTTCTTTTTTTGTGTGTGTGTTTAATGTTTAGACTGAACCTTGCAACACTTTAATTTCTACAGGCAAATGTGTCGGAAGAAACTACAAAAGAGCCGAAATTCATCCGTGCTTTGATGACAGCCGTTTGCTCCAGTGCCATATCGGGTAAGAATATTTCTTAAAGATGCTTTCATTTATGTATTTTCATATTTTGTATTATTACATCTGTGTTAACAAAATATTATTTTTTATAAATCCAGTACATTATAACTGTTATGCAACCATTCACAAACATCCGGTCTAAGTAAAATCTTGTTATCTCCCCTTAATATATATCTAGACATTGATAATGGTGTTCTCTCAAGATATATTTTAGTCACTTTTGCAAACATTGAGATGTAGTTTCACTGCATCTACATATACAAGTGTAACAGAAAAATCTCAACCTCCATTGAGTGGATTTGAACCATGACTCCGTATGAGAGTCCAGTGCTCCGCCAACTGAGAAAATGGGGGAATTCCCACTAGCTACTGCCAGTAGGAGCACTTTATTCTAATACTACATATTTATTATGCAAGTACGTTATTCAAGTGGAAAGTAAAACTAAAATTGTCTTGTGGAAACTTGTTAAAACAGGTGACAAAAACATAAATGTTCTTTAACTTGTGATTACTTTGTTATTGTTACTTTTTGGGGAGTGGGGGAGAGGCCTTTTTAAAAATTATTATTGTAATTATTTTTTATATATTTTTTCTTCCAATTTGTTTTCATTAGATTTTTTCTTTTCTTTTACTTTTTTTTTTCTCTCTTCCTCTTTAAAAAATTAATATCTTTGTAAATTATATTGGTGTTACTGATTATTTGTATTCTTTTGAAGGTTCTGGCAATATGGCTAAGGTGGACCCAGAAAGCATTAGGATGAGAAGAGCATTGTTACAGAAATACCTCGAACACAAAGCCCTGTTTGAATTGCAAGCATTGTACGCTCTGCAGGCTCTTGTGTGTAAACTGGAACATCCGCCAGGTCAGTGCATCTAGTAAAAGTTTTAATGTATATTTTTTAAAACTTAGATGATATAATAGGAAACAAAATTCCAGTTGTCATAGCCAAGTAGTATTTTCACATTGTACAAGCAACTTAGTTAAATCATGATGCCTGCACAGATATTTTAACCCGGAGTAAGTACTTTACTGGTCTTAGTGGGTGTCTACCACTTTTAATTGGAAAGAGTAAGTTATGTGGCAGCAGTGGGTTCTTTCTGAAGACCATGTAAAATGTGTGTGAATAAACTTAAGTGTTGAGGTGTGAATAAACAGCCAAACTCGTTCCTGTTCCTTCGCCAATCACTCGAGCATTAAACCCAATCACAATTTAACTGTTTATTTTTAAAATATAGATGTTGTTGACAGTTGCTCTGCAGCAAGAGAAATATAAAATTACACTAATATCTCAATTCGTTGTCTTAAATTTTTCAGGAGTTCTGAGAACATTTTTTGACACATTATACGACGAAGAAATTATATCGGAAGACGCATTTAACCAATGGGAGAACAGCGATGACCCAGCAGAAAAGAACGGCAAAGGTGTAGCACTGAAACAAGTAGTACAGTTCTTTGCGTGGCTTCGTGAGGGCGAGGAAGAGGAAAACGACAGCTGATTATTGTAGTGGTGTAGAAAGGAAAAAAAAACATTTAAAAAAGTATTTATTTCTTGATCTGCAATATTGAAATTAGGAAATCTTGAGAAATTGACTGGAACTTGTTGTGCATGAACTGGACTAAATGAAGATAGATTTATTTCTCGACATGCTAATTGCATAAATGTGTGTACTTGCTTTTTTCCGTGTTTCTGTTGTGACCATATCTAATGCTGCAGGCTGGGCTGACATGGGATACCGATGGGGTTTTGTGTTTACGGTCACCTAGTGACAAACTGTAATTGTCACCCGTTTTAAGGGAACACACCTTAAAAAAACGACCCATCAACGGATATTTCCCCAGTGGATTCACTCGACTGTGGCGCAATTTCATGGGGTTTGAATGGTTTTTGTGTACATATGAACTTTTGTAATAGGGAACCTTTATAATATTTTGACATGCATAAATATAATATTAAATATGTTATTTTTTCTTTCACTACGAATGCACCATTTTGTTTGAAGCAGCCGTTTCTGTTTATTGTGCTAAGCACAGATTCGTATTTCAGATTCTTCTGGATTTTTCCTATAATTCTTTAAAAGCTACTCTGTGTATGTAATATTTGGTTCATTGGTGCTACATTGAGGTTTGGATGAAATTCTTTACTAAATGTATATATTTGTTACAGCACCAATTCAGACCACCAAACCATCGTCAAATTATTGGTATGAATCATGCTTTTGATATTCAAGGATTTAAATTATATTTATATTTGCATAATTAATATGCAACAACTGTAGGGGATGGATCATTGCCATGTGGAATATTTGTCGAACTATTATTTGACTGTTGTGTTTTTTTGTGCTGACGATAAATTCTTGTGGATTTTTAAGTAAGATAAATATTCGTCCTGCATCACAAAACATTTGACTGTGTAAAGGAGTATAATATATAATATATAAATATTTGTACCATGTGCTGATAGTTACGGACTTAAGGACAGCATCTCGTTTCTGTGTTGGACTGAATATGGAAACCTTCACAAAGAAAAAAAAAACATTTCTGTAAGCAGTGAGAAACTTGATGTGATTATCTCTCTCTGATGCCTGTGATGAAGTTTTTTTTTGCCCCCTTCAAGAAACCCTACAGATGTCAAGTAAAATTTAAAACAGAAATAAATGTAAATAAAACAAATGTCAACAGATCTTTAACAACATATGTGTTTGTCTTTTTGCTTTGTTTTGTGTACACTTGTATAGAGGCACTGATTTTCCACAATAACGGAAATGCAGATGGAATCACAGAAAAACCTATTTGAAATGGAATTTCTTATCTTCTCCGAAAACATTACTCGTCTCCTAATAGTTTATTAATTAAACATATTTCAGTGTCATTTTATAAAGAGAAATGGTCTATACCTGACTACACTGATATCTGTATGTGTTGTGTTTCATGGAAAATATTTCAATGGAACACAAAATGATACGAAATTTACTAAAACGGAATTTGTTAAATTCGGAAAAGGGAAAAATCTGAAATGGAAAATCTATGCTAGTATGGCCTATGGGTATCTAAGGTGACCATAACACCTGCTAAACACGCCCATTTCACACCTTTCGTCCTAACCACTTATATTTGACCAATATCAGTCTTCTAATAAACAACCGGCCTCCGTGAGTGCTCTGCGAGGCCCAGTGGGTAGGTGTATACCACTTACACCAACCAGAGGTCCACAACTGGTTTAACAAAAGATGTGCTATTCTGTGTCCTACTAACACTGCACAGGAATATGAGTTGTGTGCCCAGGACAGCATGCTTGAACCTTAATTGGGTATAAGCACGAAAATAAATACAATTGCCTAATTAACAGTTTTGTGCCCCTATATAAAATGATTACAATAAGGTAGTGCCTTGGTTAAGCCATTGGTTTTTAGGTACTGTAATCAAATCTGGGCTGGCATGGGATTTTTAATGTGTAATTTGCTCCAACCTAGTGTGTGTGTCATAAGGATCAGTTGGGAAGTGTACACCACTTGCACCAACCTCTTTGATATAAGTACAACCAATTGTGTAATGTTTCAGGACCAGTGATGTAAGGTGGCTTTTGTGCCCCATCCTCAATCTGTGGCGTCCATTTTTGTGACAATATTTAAATTTATTACGTTGTAGGCGCCATTTAAATCACACCCCTATTCAGTCTTGGCCCCCTCCAATATTTAAACTGCTGTGCCGGTACTGTTTACTTTTAAGGGGTACTTTTAATGTAATAGGCTGCCCTTGGAAATTTCTAATTTTAGATTTCCTGACAATTAAAAAATTAGTATTTTTAAACAATAATTTTGTCTAAGTTGTATTTTGGAGGATGTTGTAGGTCTTAGCATGCAGTGAATTTTTATATTTTAGACATGACACTCAATTACCTGCCACATATATTTATAATACCCAGCGGGCCCGTACGCAGGGGGATGCTAGAATAACGTTAAAAACGAAAATAAAACATGGATATCCCTTAGAGCCTTCACAAATGCACCCCCACCCCTCGCTAAAGAAAACCTGCGTACGGGCCTGCCAAGTAATAAAATTAACCGTTTTTAAACCATATTTGGACTATTTTAAGGGATATATTGGAGGTCGGAGGGGATATTTGTTTTTTTTAAATTCCAGGTGCCTCAAATGAGAATTTCTGTCTGAATCACAAAATTAACCTTTTTATAGGATGATCTGTGACTACTACATTAAAAGGGTTATGGTAATTTTTAAAGATGTAGGCTACACTGGATAAGTTTAAATGGCATAAAAATGCAATTTCATGGAATCTCCAGTAGTAGATCAAGGTGCGGGCCCGCCACCACCCCTTAAATTTAGCCATTTAAATGTTTTTATCCTTTTTTAATTTTTGTTTCTTCTTTTTATCTTTAAACCATACAATGATTCTTTAGGGACCCCTAAATGGATTTTCTGGATTCGCCACTGATCTATATAAAATAAAAGACCAAATCGTCTCTAAGAAAAAGTGGGGGTGCAAACCCCTACCCCAACCATCGTTCTTGAGGGTCTGAATTCTGTAATTGAATAGATTGGGGTTCATGTCCTTTTTGGCTATTTTAGAAAATTTATACGAGATAATTATAATTAGCGGAAAATTTATTTTTGTGATCGAGATTAAGTCATTATTTCACCAGCCCACCATATCAGAACATCAGGATAGATTGCTGAACTTCAGCCCATCATCTCACATTGAACTTTCCATCTCTAAAAATAGAACATATCTCGGATAAAGGCTACGTGATCGATTTCTATGAAACTAATTATTTCCTGGAATTCCAAAAAGAATTTACCAGTAAGAAGTAGAGAGAAAAACATTTTCCAGATAAAACTGACCAAAAGCTGGTGAGAATTAATTCATATTCTAAGAATGTTAAACAGTATTTTCCTCGTTATATTTAATAGAAGTCATGTTCTCTTTGTTTGGCAGAATCACTAACCAATATCAATAAGCAGTTAGTTGCTGGATGATTATATAGTAGGTGTAATTTTGTTTAATTCGCTGGTAATTAATGGGTGTAGAAAATAACATTAGGCTTACCAACAGTCAAACTGGACCTGGGGAAAGTTCAAATATGAACCTTGTGGACCCTTATTCTATTTTGTGTTTATATATACAGTTAAAAACCCGCTATTACGACCACCAGTGGGACTTGTAAAAATTGGTCTTAAAAGCGAGGTGGTCTCAGTACCAGGTTACGCTTTTCTCCTAACAATGTCCAAATATAATAAACCAAGTAATCTGACTCAGTCTTCATTTTAATACACGATTCAAGCACCATAAACAACACATTAAATAAGCACTATGAAAAAGACAATTATAACACTTTTTCAGATTTTTTCAAAGTATACGAAAAACTTGTCTAAAATCTACAGTGGTGTGGAACACCCTTTTGTTATCTATTACATTAGTTTGTCAGTTTATTTGTGTAGAACTCTAACAATTAAGCACGAGTTGTGTCAACCCAACTTCAAAGTAATCAAGTTATCAGTCTCGGCATCGCCCACATTTATTACAATGTGTTTTGCTTACAATGGACCTATTACCGTAATACCAAAGTGTATGGGACTAGCAACAATTATAAGCTACAGCCAATAGAAGCGTTAAAATCGCATCATTAATATTAAACGTCTGTCAATGTTATCCGGAAACTGAAAGTAACTCATGTACTTTTTAAAATCATTTCAAATGAGTACCCAAAATCAATTTAATCCTTTTAGACAAAACTAAGAGGTTGTTCATTTTGGATAATGAAAATACAATAGGCTTCCTATTTTAATTTGGTCGCTTTAGTGGGGTCAACATACACTGAAAACAACCATTGGGACTGATTTTACTGGTCGTAATATGGAATAGCAGGGTAGTCTTTATTTCGGGGTAGTTTTACTAAAAAAAAGTAATAAGATAAATTTGGGTCTTTAAAATATCGGTCTTTATAGTGGGGTGGTCTTAATACCTGGGTGGTCGTTAGATGGGATTTCACTGTATATACATACAGTGCAGTCCACTTTTCGTGCCCCATAACAGTTACGCTTGGTTATCTACTAAGAACGACAAAATAAATAAAAGTTAACTAATCTTATCAAGTGGCCTTTTATCATTATTTTACATATATCTGAAAGGAAGCACGAAGTTGGATTTATTGTTAAAATGCTGGTTTAAAACATACCTAGAAACAGACTGGCACAGTCCCAAGGGTTTTATTCATATTTCCTCACACACACCAGCTGAAAACACTTGATTTCCATACCTAGAAACAGACTGGTACAGTCCCAAGGGTTTTATTCATATTTCCTCACACACAGCAGCTGAAAACCCTTGATTTCCATACCTAGAAACAGACTGGTACAGTCCCAAGGGTTTTATTCATATTTCCTCACACTCAGCAGCTGAAAACCCTGAACTTCCATACCTAGAGGTGTCGTTAAATAAAACAAACTTTACTTTGGTACAGTTCCAAGGGTTTTATTCGTATTTCCTCATACACAGCAGATGAAAACCCTTGATTTCCGTACTTAGGAACAGACTGGTACAGTCCCAAGGGTTTTATTCATATTTCCTCATACACAGTAGATGAAAACCCTTGATTTCAGTACTTAGGAACAGACTGGTGACTGGTTTAAACATTTTTATTTGATCAGTGATTTTAGTCTTCTATACTCATTGTTTATTTTCAAGAGTTCGTCTGGAAAAATCAGTTCATGTTCTTGGTACTGTCTTTCTATCTTACTCATAACACATTCGAGAATAAACTGGGCATTCTTCAAGATGAACTTGTGCTGCAAAAGAAAATAAAGTTATATAACTTACGATAATGTACAGTCTATTGGTAATAAAACCAAATTCAATCACACCTTTTTAGTGTTTGTTAGGGTCAATGGAAATGAGTAAAAAAATTGTTTATCAAATCCAACAAACTATCAAAATTAGTTTGTGATTCATGGTCTCTAAAGAGAAACCTGCTGCCACCACATAGGCTACTCCTTCCAATTGGCAAGAAGGTATATTTTATATGCACTTTCCAACAGACTGCATAGTATATACCACAGCGTTTGATAAACCAGTTGTGGACCACTGGTCGGTGTAAGAGGTATACAACTACACTCACTCTGGGTTGGAGCTGATACTTAGATAATAAATCCCATGCCTCGACTGAGATTTAATCTCAGTACCTACCAGCTGTGAGTCTGAGAGTTTAACCACTGTCCCACACTGGCTAGTATGTCATTTTAGGAATAAAGACTAGAAATTTAAAGGACATATATTCCATATCTTTTTATATCCAGGGTTTCTAGAATATGGTAGCCCGACGCCCATGGCTAGTGGTTTTTGTAGTCGGGCTACCAAATAATCACTTTCCACTTGTGGCTAGTTGAATTTCAAAAAAAAAAAAGGAACAAAAAAACTGCAACGAAAAGAGTTTGACATACTCGTTTCGATAAATAAAGTCTATTATTAGTCTGGAACACGCCAAATAACCTGCTAGTCTAATCTACAAAAAAAACGCAGTCAAAGATTTTTGTTCCCAGCAAGATCTTGTAATATCCCGTAGAGTGCCGAATGGCTTCCCTACAGAGATTTATTTTCTTCCAGTCAAATCATGTTCTTTTATCGTTAAAATACAATTTATCCATTGTTACCTATTACATTGAAGGTAATCATTATTTTACTTTAGGTTGTCAGTGTTTAGTCTTACTCTGACCGAGTCAGTCATCCGCAGTCTTAGACAATCAGATCACACGTGGTATGTTTTGTAAATAAATTTGTAGGTCGCTATTTGATAGATCTAGTGTTTTTTTGAAAACTGTGCCACTAATCTAAATGAATCAGGATGCATTTTTTGTACAAAATTGTTTTTAATTCCTGCGAAATGTAGCGAGTCGATCCGATCGTTAAGTTTGAGTTTTATCTTTAGGAGGTAGGGCTAGTGAATTTTTAAGTCGGGCTAGTGAATTTAGAAAATCACTGTCTAGTGGATTAAAAAAAAATTCTAGAATCCCTGATATCAATTATCAGTACACCTTATAATAAGAAATCCTGAAAACAAATTGATTTTTCGTGCTTAATAAATTGAGGGGCGGATTTGAAAATTAGTACTCTCTGTAAAAATAGAAAAATGTTGATAATTGTGTACCACCCTTTACTTACATCATTTTTTAAACTGTCCGACCTCAGAGACTTTTCAAAGTGGGCAACTTGTGCTTGAAAAACAGCAGCGATGGATTCTGCCATGAAATGTTCGAGTTCAACCTCGTACAGTTTTAACAAGTCCTCGGCAAACATCAGACAACTCTTGGCAAACTGTACAGAATTCATCGTTAGGTTAATCCAACATGCATCTAAAAAAATAAGACAAATGTTACAGGAATAGGCACAGATTTCATTGTCAGGTTTCAACATACGTCTGAATTTTTTTTAAATTTATATTTCCAGTATGATTTATCCACACACTAGTCTCCATTTGAAAAGCATGCAATTTGTATAATACACAAAAATTGTATTTTAATTTCAATTGTCGACTCTAACCTTTATTTATTTTTTGATATAAATACTGAGCTAGATAATATTTTGTAGGGTTTAGTTGGTAGTAATTGGATTTTATTTGGATTTACAATTTATTTTTTTTAGATATTTTATTATTTAAATATTTTTAAATTATTATTCTTATTTATTATGATTAGTTATCTTTTTTGTTGGGGGGAAGGGTGGGGGAGGAATAAAGGATACCATTCTAAAAATTGTCACATTTAACAAACAATATCACTAAGTATACTACAACACCAGTATTTAAAAAGATTAACTTACCATAAACATAATCCTTTAACATGTCAAGGCCGACGGCAGCCATGTCTGACAGAAACTTGTCACAGTCTTTCTTAGACACGTGATTCATAGGTCGCCATTTGTCATCCTGAAACAAGTGATACAGAATCAGATAAAGAAATATTTACAGAACAGGGTAACCAACCCCTGAAATTGCCCACAGCAATGTCGTCGAGATTACCACTAACCAATTATTTTCTTTTCCGAAGTGTATTTTTTTCAAGAGTTGGAAAAGTGTGAACGCTAAAATTACCATGGAAAATGTCATGGGCACAAGAGGGAAAATCACTTCCTGAAAGTGGGGGGACAGAACATACCCCTGTCCAAAAGGTTGGGGGACGAAGCATCCCCTATCCAAAAAGTGGGGGGACGGAACACACCACTTTCCAAAATGGCGGCATGTGTCCCCCCCATAACCCCAGGAATTATGCTATTATAGACTTGCCTGTGTACTTTAGTATATTTGCACTAAGATGACATGGTTAAGTATTACATTGATACAATAAAGAGAAAATACTGGTAAAGATTATTTTTAATGCATTTAAATTTCAATTTTTTGAAGCAAAATGTGTGGGGATAATTATATAGGCGTCCCCCCTCTATAAATGTACCCCCGAGATTTACGCCCATGCACTGTCATATATATTGCTAATTCCGTTGTAGATAGTGTACGTTACAAATATCACATGTATTGATAATTCCGTTATAGGTAGTGTACGTGACAAACACACTGTCATATATATTGCTAATTCCGTTGTAGATAGTGTACGTTACAAATATCACATGTATTGATAATTCCGTTATA
>JAULBS010060620.1:0-22899 GCA_032355785.1 Symmetromphalus regularis | reverse complement strand
TCAATAGCCCATACTCTTGAAGAACAACGATTAAAACAAGATTAACTGGACTCTCGCCATCAGAAGTAGCCTATTGGGGAGATATTTTACGGAAGTGTGACTGTATGTGCTGGAGACAGTCAAATTTTAAAACTTTATTTTTTTTGAGTCTATATCACACCTTGCATTTCGCAAATTAAGCCGACATGGTACTTGAGTTAAGGCGCTTACCAGACATGAAGGCGCTTACTTGATGAGGTAAGGGAGCACGGGCCATGCTGCCATATCGCTCTGGGGAAACCTCTGTACTATAGTTATACAGTATTATGAGTATATGGAAATTGGAATCAGACAGAAATCCTAAACTACAAATTTCCACATACATCAACTCGATCATTTCAATCAATATATTTATAGTAATATATATATTGATATAACTTTTTTATAAGTGTGCATTTAAAGCTATAATTTTATTTTTAAAGCAAATGAAATGTCTTACCATCACCCTTTCCTGCATCACCACCAAATACGTGATCTCGTGCAACATGATCATCGTAATCCTTGTCGTTAACGCCTTCTATTGGTAGGGAAGGACAAACGCCATTCATACCGTAATGACACACATATGAGCCACCTTCTTTGGAGCAATGGAAATCGCGAAGATGCTGACAAAATTCTCGTGGAGACTTGAAAGCAAGAGATTCACGACAGACATTACAGTTCTTCCATGATACTTTAAACCTTAGCAACTCTTGTGATACTGACATTTTATAACCATCTGTCTAGTTTGTTAATTATGGGACATTCCTCCCATTACAAATATTAACATACGCAAATATTTAGATCACAACATGTTTACATCAACGGAAGTCGACATGAGACGCCATTTTTGATTTCCCAGAATTCACTATTCAGTCTTCGGACGTGGACAGGCACTCGGTACTCCTCGGCTCGGGGGATTTGACGAATCACGCCGAAGAGTAGTTCGAAATTAAAGCCCGTCGCACACGAGATTTATAAAATTATGCTAAACATAATTTAGGCTCTACGTATTGTTCTTGTGGCGAGTGATTTTGATTATTATGTCGCCTATTTAGTGCCAAAAATTCTGGTCACGCTAACAGTAACCGACCTATTAATTAAGCTAAAACGATCACAGATACATTTTGCTCACCAGACAATTTTTATGTGAGATATATACATATTGAAAACATGTGAAGTCTTGTTTTGATGATTTCTATTTGAAAAAGAATGTGTTGTTTGTTTAACGATATCCCAGCACGACCAATACGCAGCTATTAGGTGCCAGACTAGTGGTATTTATGACACATGGTTCGCAGAAGACAGTCACCATTTCCACATGGGCGACTATTTCCAATCACCACCAAAGGTCTTTTATATTAAACTTCCCACAGGCAGGACAACGCATGAATTTACCACAGCTTTTGTTATATCAGTCATGGACCACTGGCTAGAATGAGAGCTTTAGAGTAGAAGCGATTTAATAACATTACTCTTGATTCTTTTACATAAGTATAAAATATTTGAACAAATTTGGCAGTTTTCAAATATGGTTTATCATAGAATAGAATGTTGTTTGATGCAAAACAATATTGTCATTTTTGTTTTGATAAACACAACATAATAACAGTTTAGTGATGTGTTTATAAAGGATGCCATCAGTGGATCATAATTTGGTCACCTTCAACACCTATAGTATACTATAGTATTACAATCCCTACAATTAAGAAAATGTGAATGGCAAAAATAAATGTTGTGGAGAAATAGAGTCCACAGCATTTTCCATTTTAGTGTTCATGTTTCCAACTCTTCAGTTTGCTAAAAAAAAAAAATACTATCATGAAAAAAAATGGCCCATGGCAAAAAGAAAAGTGCAGTAGAGATTTTTTGTATATCACTTCCATTTTTGTGATCTAGTCAGTGTTTGCATTACAGCACTAGTTGCATATGTGTGTGTGTGTGTGCTTGTGTGCATGCATGGTCTTAGGCAGCAATGTTCTTTATAATGAAAACTTTTAGTTAGCAAAATCTGTCTCTCAAGACAAATAAGCTATCAGCCACTGCCTTTTGAATTTCCCCATTTTCAATTCCATTGTTCATGAAAATTAACATACTTATGCATGTGCATGTACCAAATTTATATTTCAAGTCAAATGTTATTTTTTGTGGCAAATCGGTCAGTTTGTGAGTGGATTAAATACAAATATGTGACAGATGATGTTGAACATGGGGGTTGGTATTTTTTTTTTTCAACTAGTGACCCAGGGAGGTTTGAAAAGTTTTTTGCTCCTCCCCACATCTTTACTGGCACCCTAGTGTTTAAAGACTCATGTGGTCTTTGAAAGTTAAAAGATTATTATATATTATGTACGTGTATTTATAAACGGTTGCTAACGGGTCCTACATGTGCGCGCATTTCTAGTAAAAGTGCTAAACTGGTAACTTTTAGTTATACATACATATATATTAGCACCAACACCCAGCTGAACAGGTAGGTCCAAAGAATAGACTGTCGGGGATACCATACACAGTAGGCCTATCCATATTACCAATACAAATGTACAAGGGATCAGTGATAGCTGGATGGAGGTGGGGTGGAGGTAGTTTACATGCTAGTTTTCCTTTGGATATCAGATATTCAGCTTTCCCCATTTTATAATGTATCATTTATGATTTGAATGTGCATGTGTGTTTGTGGCCTCAAATGTTATGTACATGCATTAACAACAGTGATAGGGAGCGGGATGTAGCTCAAATGGTAGTGTCCGCCTGTGAACCGGTTGGTCATGGGATCGATCGTTCTCAGTGGACCCATTTGCAGTTTGGGCTATTTTCTGTTCCTGCCAGTGGTCCACAACTGGTTCATCAAAGGCCGTGGTATGTGCTGTCCTATCTGTGGAACGGTGCATATAAAAGACCCCTTGCTGCTTATTTGAAAGAGTAGCCTGTTGCCGCAGCGGGTTTCCTTTAAACACGTCAGAATGACCATATAATTGACGTCCAATAACTGATGATAAAATATAAATCAATGTGTTCTAGAGGCGTCGTTAAATAAAACAAACTTAGAGGTATCCAGAATATCCAGAGGTATACGATAAAGAAATAACTGTATATCTAGTTACAGTAAGGATAAAAAATAATAATATAATTTTAAAAAAACCTGACAATTATAAACTTTAGTGTGCATGAAACAATAAGATTGGGCAAGATATACATGTATCACCTAGTGGTTATTTTTTTTCACTTTTTTTTTTGAGAATGAAACCACAAATTTAACTGACTCACTAGACCAAGCACATTAGCATAACAAAGATGAACGCATAGTTGTTTGTTAGCCACATAAGCTAAAATCTTAAACATTTTTAGTACTACTCTATCAGTTTCATATGGATATCTATTGGACTGGTTCAACATTGGAATGAGAACACACAAGCTGAGTAATATATATATGCAGTATGGGATAATAACGCTAGTCTTATTCACTGTTGTTTTTATAGGTAATAAACAATTGTGCAAAAGATATTTACATGACTGAAATACTAAAATTCTGTGTTGGTCCAGTGCTAATGTTGAGGCCTGGTTGAGGTCTTGTTCAAAACCAGAGCAATTTGACTGGGAAAAAAAGAAGACAAGACAACACAATGTTCATTATTAAATAGTAATTTATTTTCAAGATATAGTGTCTATTTTGTGAAAAGCAATTCTTGTTGCTTTGGTAGAAATGTTAAGCAATGTTATATTCTATTTTATGCAAAATATATACATAATTACAATGCCACACACAAGCTTATAAATAACCCTTAAAATCTGTTTACATTCTTCACCAACCATCCAGCTACAATCTTAATTGTACTGTTCAAAGATTATTTACAAAGCTTAACAAATGCCATACTGAAGTGTACATAAAGCCAATACAATAACAGAAAACTACATCACAATCAGACAGACATACCAAGGCAAAATAAAAACGGCAGAAATATTTTTTCAGTACATTTTGAGACAGAATAGATACCTATTCCAATTAGATACTGTTAGAAATATTTAATCTTTTCTCACAAAACATTATTTTACGTTTGCAAACTATCTGCTCAAAGATGATATCCATCCATCAAATGTCTAATATAGGACAGAAATATATATGGTAATTTCCAAAATAAGAATTTTAAAATAATTATAATTTATGATGACCTTATAACAATTAAAAATCTTTATTTTACCAATTTAATGATATTTAAGATATAGACTCACTGGTTTACTCCATGTAATTTGTAACAGCTTTCACTTGGAGTTTGGACACTTTTAATCTTTCAAAACTGGCATGACTTATCACCATTACTGTATTAAATTTATAATTCATTGTACCAGTAGATGATGAAATGCATTGAAACCTTCAACTTCAGTTACTTTTCCAAGTGGTGCCTGATTATAAATTGTGTGGTTTTTTTTCTATCTATAAGAACTTTATGACTTGACTTTGAATCTTGAAGAGTTTTTAAAATTCAGTTATGTTTTTTTGTCCATTATGTTTACTAGAATATTATCATTTATTATTTTTTAATTATATGAACATCATCATTATCTAAGCCTTATATCTGCATGATTATTTAATGAATATTTGGACAAAGTTAATATTCTGTAAAAGCAAGGTGACGACAAAGGAAATGGAGTAAATAATATCTACAAAATAACAAAGAAATACCACATATAAGAGACAAAGTCCACCATTATGTTTTTATGAAACATAATTTGAACATTTCATTATATTTAGTAACCACATCCCATCAATTGTTAAATATAATGTATCCTAATTATGAATAAGTAGTTTTATCTAAATTGTATAATTATGGTAATATGCAAGAAAGCTTATTCTTCCAGTTTGACCAAAAGGTATGTGTAATTCATGAATGAAACAGAGGCTTAACATTTTTACAAGCCTTTCAAATGAAGAACATGTTTATAATAATTTATAAAATGGTTGTATTCCTGCATTTACTATCACCCACCCACAAGAACAACACTTTGCAGACGCTTGGTGTCTTTATTTATCTGCAAATACAATGTAACCTTAATAGTTTTAAAATTAATTATTTAGATTACTAACTTCTTTATTAGTAGATACCAATTTTTTTTATATCACAACAGTTTTGGTAAAAGTAAACATCTGAGAAACCCAATGTGCCATTTTGCTAGTGTTTCTACAAGTGTCTGATAAACATACATATACATGTATATATACACATATATATATATACATGTGTATATATATATATATATATATATATGGAAATCAGTAATGCCAGGTTAATGATAGAAACAGATAAATCTGGATTAATGAAGTAACTTGTCATTATTTAACATAATAATACTGATTGTGATTGTAATTATGATGTTCCTGACACATAATCTGAATATCTAGTTTAGTATATTTTAAAAGAAGACGTTATGCTTCTTATAAATATCCAGGTTAAAGGTGAGTTTTCCTAAAGTTAAATATGTACATGTACTAGTGCCGACTAACATAGTATCACAATAATACATCATATGCATGTCACAGCATTATAAAAACATCAAAGGTGGATGGTCTTCATTCATGCTACACTGACATCACATGATAAAATAAATTTTTAAACAATGTACATGTATTTAGAAGTAACCTTTTTTGTTGGAAAGAACATCTTTTGATGGAAAAAAAAAAGATTTATTTATTAACATAACACAGCTATCACAATATCACATCAATCAAATTACACTAACAATTTTTTTTTTTAGTAAAACCTACATAATACATAAAAAATTAAAAACCTTGAATGTTTCCAATAATTAAAACATCTTTTATTACTGGTAATAAATACAACAACAGCCTGAAAAAAATTGAAGTATTTCTGTAACGGACAGTTCACATAATTATTTATTTTATGTTTTTAGGACAGTCACTTGGCTACTGTTAATTTTAAAATTATTTAAAAACACAAAATTATCTGGCATATCAACATTTGAGAACAATGACTTCCAACATAATCATATATAAAAGATTATACCATGTACACACTATTTTAGTAGTGATTACTTTGACTGTTGTGAATATGGTTACATACATATTTAGCATGACATCATTATCATAACCTTCCAGAATTGAAGGTGCTACTTCTAAAGAAAACACATGATGAAATCTCTTGATGGAAGCATATTAATTTTTAAAGGATGTGTTTGTTCTATTATTAAAAGATGTTAATTATAAACACCTTATATTAGACATCCAATTTTTTTTTTAATGCCTTCTATGTTATATGAAAATTTAACTCCGTATAATTTATTAAATTCAATTATCATTTACAAGTGAACCCTGAAGTAAATAAAATACAACAATGTGGTTGCTTTTAAAACCCAGTGTAGTTTAATCTATTTTTGAAATACTGTAGTTTCCACAGTGTTAATTCAAATACAGACAACAAAACCATGATCTACTCAACTGTTTAAAAAACATGAGCATTTTCAACCCGTCTCTTCTGAACACAGCTTTAACCAGTACAAAAATTTGCTATTTTCACCAAAATATTTATTTTTAAAAATGACAATTATAAATTTTAAAAGTCATATAATCAAAGAAGAAACGTGCATCAACATTCAATCGTTTACATTAACATTCAACTTCAGCAGTAAAGAATGGTCCAATGCAATTAAAGTATAAAGCAATGGGTTTTGGTATTTAATGTCTGTGAGAAAAAAAAATTCTATATGGAAAAATACTTACTCATTTGACCCAAACTATTTCAAAGATACTAAGTTTTAATAAACTTAAAGTAGCATTATAAAAGATGCAATATACATGAAGACATTAAAGGTTTTTAAAAATGTTTTCCCTTTTTTTTTTATATTAATCAAAAATATATTTTTAACTTAATACAAAAATATCATTACTAAATTCAACCTCCAATTATATTTGTTTTCATTCCTAAAAAAAATTATGTCAATATACGTATTTTTAACCCACGTCACATTTTTTGGTTAATGCAATTATATCAATATTATCCTTATAGCAATACTAACAGGTCTGGACAAGTTTG
This sequence comes from Symmetromphalus regularis, assembly GCA_032355785.1. NCBI lineage: Eukaryota > Metazoa > Mollusca > Gastropoda > Neomphalida > Neomphalidae > Symmetromphalus > Symmetromphalus regularis. The sequence continues at coordinate 15,835 of JAULBS010060620.1, read as the reverse complement.
TTTAGCTAATATATATTTTTTAGAATACAGTCAACTTTCTTTGTATTTATTAAAATATTCAGGTACTGGATCAAAAGATTTATAAACATACATGTATTTTTATATTATTCTTTATGTTCTTTAAAACAGTGAATTTAGTTATTACAGGAACCAACTTGATGACATTTATTTATATAGGCCTACATGTAAACATAAATCACTGAAATGTCCTTAAAGAAGTTAGAAGCAAATTTCAAGTTTGTTAATGCTAGATATAAGTTAAGATATATATATGGCATTTTACATAAAAATACTATATTTCTATGTAAAACAGTACCACAATGCATAATCTTGTCATTAATAACTTGAACACCACTGTTCATTTCTATAAAACAGAACAGTGGCAATATTGAAAGGAAAGTACAGTACAGCAAACATTTTGTTCAGTATAGTGTTGCAAATTTTAGAGATCACTATACAACAGTATTACACAAAATGAGCAAATGTCAATTTAAATTGATTATCAACTGTAGCAATCAAAGTTTTTAATACAAAATGTTTCCTATGATATAAATTAACCAGGAGAATTAATTACAACTTCCAGGTGAGCAGTCTTTCACTTCTCCAAACTGAATTTGCTAATTTCATCATGTTTGGTCACCGGGTTAATAAGTTTTCTAGATTTAGACCAATCAAAAAAAATATTGAACCAATTAGCAGATTCCTATTATTTAATCCCTGGGCTTAAATACAAATTTAACACCATTTTTTAAAAATCTCAATTTACACCACAAACAAAAATAATATTTAAATTTTTATTATCCGTAATAATTTTTTCCCATGTAAACAAATATTAAAAGTTTTTCCCACATCAAATTAACACTAATGACAGTTTAACCAATAAATGTGCATGCAATTTTTTTTTACAAATATTATCTGAATACACAACATGGGCTTAAAAAGAAAATATAAGACATTGATTTTTCATATCCCAGTCTAAAAAGATGTATTGGCTTAAATATGAGAATTTGCATTACAGGTCAAATAAAATTATTTGTATCAAAACAGAATAGTGCATTTTAATATTTTGACCAGTGCAGTGGATTTGTTTACTCTTTCATTTTGGGAAGAACATATAAAAAGACTGTTTCTTCTAAAGAGTTGACTGTAGTAGGAAACTCTTCCAAATCAAATTATCAAAAACCATGCCTTTTAGGACCACCAGTGTAAACACATTCAACTGGTTTACTCAGAGCTTGGTTTTAAATGGTTTCAATTTGAGATGAACAAATAAAACATATTAGTCCATAAAACACTTGTAATATTGCATATTTGTTTCCAAATTGTGTGAAATCATGTGACTTGTACATTTTATATTTGGCCCCATTGGGAACAGCAGATGACAATATCTACATGTAAAAAAATTGTCATTTCCATGGCTCAATTTAAATGTAACTTACATTTTCAAAAATAATAAAAATGCTTTATGTTCTTGAACAATCAAGTGATGTGTGCTACCATATCTAAAATATATGTCAATCATACCAAATAATTATTAAAGGTTTAGAAGGAACAATAATATTTTTAATTTACTTTTTTATTTTATTTGAAATCTGTTATCCGCATTTTCAGTCAAAGTAAACAACACAAAACCTAAACAAGCAGTTACATTTCATTATAACAAAAGTTCTTTTTAAATGTCCCTATTATTATAATATATAGTAGTTCAAAGAGAATTGGTCATTGGTTTTTGTCACCATATTTATCAGTGCAATAGCAAGTCAAATAAATGTACTGATGTGATCATGTACAATTCTGAAACATTTTAATATAATCTAATCAATCATGAAATATAGCACATGTAATTTCACATAAATGGGCTTTAAAGTAAGTCTAGAATAATTTTATAGGTTATCAGGAGCTACCACACGCTGGTGAAATTGGAAATGGAACACTGTTCTTGACAAAATTCTTTGACAAACTGTGATATATAAAAATAATATAAATACACAAATGTACTAAATATCAATACATATGAATAACATGAAGTGTGCATTGATATCACTTGTCTGTTAATTTCTACAAAAGTGAAAATCATAGCTGTTTTAACTTATAATCTGTCATAATCTATGGTATCCTCTAAATGGGTTACCAGACATCAATGGCTTAACCATGATTTTATATCGATGTTTGGGGGAAGAGCCCTGAAAGTTCTAATAGGGTTGCAAAACATTCAAATATAAAATGTGGTGAGGGAAAAAAAACGATGTGACTGAGGGGAAGCATGGCCGCTATGCACTCCCCCATCCCCTGACTAGGCCAGTCATACTATGCTTAATTTGATGCATTTGAATTTTTTTTTTTTTTATACTGTAACATAATATCAAGATATAAAAACAAATTATACTTCAATCTAGAAAAAAACAAAAAGGAATATGGACAACACTTTAATGACAGTTTTTAAATACAGATGAGATTTTCTTTTAATTCAGTTTGATTTGTATGATTGTTGGACAAACAAAAATATCTAAAAAATCAAGTAATGCATTTAAAATAGGCTTTTTTTGAAGTAATACTGGGTACTGTACATGTACACGTAGAGTACAAAAGTGGCAAAAATAACCTATGACCAATTCCTTTTAACATAGATTTGTATTCTCTGATTATCTGCATAAAAATTAACATCTGTTTAAGTATATTATTTTGTTAAATCATAAATCTACACAACTTCATCTCAAATGCAACAAGAACTGGTCCTAATGATCACATATTAATAACAAATAGCAACAACTCTGTCTAATTAAATATTCCATGCACATATTACATAAATATTATGCTATAATAATTCTGCATCAATCATCACAGATTTAAATCACACAGAGTCCAGATGAAATGTGTGTCCATCTGATTTTACGCAGTCCTGCTGTCGGCAAAGACAGCAATCATAAAATTGTTTAATATCACAGTGAATCAGTGGTACACACTTGGTAAAAAACAACATCACTCATTTCACAAGCCTTGATTGCCAGTTAACAAATTAACTGTCAGTGCTGGGCTGGGACAAGCAAGGACAAATACAGCTCAACCAAAATGGCAAATCATTATTCCATATGACATTTCTGGGAAAATTTTGTAAATACGCCAGTTTGATGATCAAGTTTATAAAACTTGTAAAGACCTGACTTCAAATTCCACGTAGTCTCACAAAGGCTGATTTTCACTTTTAACATTTGCAGTTCAGCACTGGTATCCTTTAACTTCGTTTAAGGCCATCTAAGGCAAAAACTGTTGTGCCCCAAAATAACTGATTTTGACCCCCGGTCTAGAAACTTAACATAGCAATACACCATATATAGAAGATGAGACTTAAAACAAAAAGTAAAAAAAGAAAGATATAATCATGTTTCATAATAACTTGTTACATGTCTAAAGCCGAAGGAACCTGCACTTCCATTTTTAACTGATCAATGAGGTTGCTTTTTGTATTACATAGACCTCTAGCTAATGAACAAATTTTTTCCCAAAGACCATAACAGGAACTGATAAGATCAACGACTCAGTACTTAAATCAGTTCAAAATAGTATGAAGTTGAGCTATATTTTCCCTAAACCATAGTCCATGCTTATAAAACTTTAAAATATACACTGAAGTCATCAACAAAGTCTGGAGTGTGCATATAATGAGCGAACATTTTCTTCATCATAGTGAATCACTGTAGACATTTTAGAGGTTACACAATTCTAATACACAAGAAGAGCAATAGGTAATCAATTTGCACTGTTTAGCAACTGCTCTGTTTGTGTGCGCTGATAATGATTAGCAATTGTTGCTAATCAATTTTTTTTTTAATAATGCGTTCCCCAATAATATGCATGGGGCATTTCACAAAAACATGAATTTTAAATTCCTGGCTTGCAACACCCAGCTACAAAACAATTGTTGGCATTTACTAAATTAATATAATGTATGTATTTTCTTCCTTCATAAGTGTTCCTAGTATGTGTATTAGCAAAACATTTGTATCAGAATAAACATTTTCTCAGACAAATTTCAGATGTGTCCCATATATAGCACATTTTAGCAAGGATACTTTAATCACATTTTTTTTGCAGATAGAGCAAGATGAAAGAATAACATTTCTTACTTACTTCGTGAGAAAAAGCCTCCATCAGCTTAATAATAAATTTTATTTCTTTGAGAACCTCTGAATATTTTTTTTATGAGACCATATAATTCAAATGTATTCTTAACATTTCAAATATTTTTGCTCACTTTTTTCTCCTAAACTGGTTATGTGTTCAGGAGATTATTTCATTAAATATAACTGGAAGTGTCTTTAGTATGTCAATATTGATAGAAAATAGAGTATCAAAAGTGTGAAAATCCCAAAGTCAAGGCAAACTTAAATTAATTTTGAAAAGGAGGTGGTCCTACACTGTTTTGGTCCAGTTTTATGTTCTATGATTGAGAATAAATAAAATAAGTTAACTAGACAGTTTATTAGCACAATAAATCAGTGGTAAATTAGTATGTCTTACATGAAGATATGAAATGTGAAAAATTTACTGAATGAGAGAAGTAGATTCTAATAGAGGCATTAACTAACTTCACTGAAGATAAAACAAAATTGAAAATGTGTGTTGTGTGTGTGTGACTTGTCAGACGAGTTATGTATACAACAACCTATGAAAAAACAAACAATGTACATACTGTTTCATTTTCTTTTGAATGGTTTTATTAAAATCTTAATAATTTTATTTACGAATTAATCTCTAACATTTGTAAGTACACTTGTGTTTTACACTTTAGGCAAGTCTCAAGTTAGTTTAAAAAGGAATGTTAGTTTGATGATACACCAGCATATTATTAATCAAACAATATTTGTGACAGACAATCTATAAAAAAAAATTGTTTCCTTTACATAGTACTCTTAAATAATCAGCGAAGTTTATTTCACATGCACTTTGCTAATGACAGGAACAAATATACCACATCCTTTGAAACACAATGATATTCAAATTGTTGACCACTGGCTGGAATGGGAATTAGCCCAAGGCCGATACTAACAACAATCATATCTTTGCCGTGTGCTCTAGTTAAAAGAGTTAGTTTGTGCATCCATATTAAAGTTATTAAATTCAAAGTTTGTTTAAAGCAAAACATTTCTTCAGGAATGGACTTATTTCTGAATGTGTTAGTATTTACAAAAACAAAAGTTTATAAAAGTACTTTTTGTTGTAGACTGTCCCATTTAAATAACAGGCCGTCTCATTCACAACGCTTTATTTCCTAACCTTTCCCATCTTCCTAGTGAAAGAAATTACTCAAATTCAAACAGAATCTTAATATGTATTTGCCTGTATAATGCTAGAGTCAGTTTAAGTAGAATTTTATTACATTCTCACCCATTTGCTGTGTATGTAGTGATTGGTCACCAACATATTGTTTAGTTGTAGAAACCAAGTCACTAGAATGAAACAAATTAAACTACATTTTGTGAATTTTTTATTTTTTATTTATAATAAAGTACTTTTCCTACAAAATTGTTCATTTAAGTTGGTATATTTTCTTTAGCTCAATTATTTAGTATAACTGATATATCATCAAGCCTGTAAATAATTTTCGAGACATGTCCAATGTCATTTAATTTGTGCTGGTCAAAAACGAAAACGTACCTGTCACCAATTAAATTGAAATTTATAAAATTTAATTTACTTTATCGGGTCTATTTACTCTGTAAATGTAATGGCGACTGTTCTGTTAACGCTAGGCGTATGTAAGCATGTGTATGATCTTGAAACTCCTCAAAACATACATTTTAAACGTACAGCATCAAACTGATTTTGTATCGGACAATATGACCGCTAATATTAAATTTGTGACTGCCAAAGTTTGACAAATGACAATTTTGTACCGGACAATGTCTGTGACCGAGTACTTATTTCCAGGCTTGTATCATATGCCCTAAGCATAATGCCCATTGAATCTCTTTCATGTTTTGGGGATTCATAACTAACAAGAGCATTAAAATTCTGTTTTGGTTTCATTAGATATATCTTAAATGACTCCAAATCACAAACACATTTTGACCTGGTTGACACATATTTCATGTTTTTATGAGGTATTCCACATGGTTGACAAATATTTCATGTTTTTGTGAAGTACCCAATAATTATGGTGTTAAAACATAGATTTTGTTCAAGTCATCAGTCATATTTAAAGAAGTGTAAGTATAGGGCCTGAGTGTAGAAACTAAAAGACCATATTGAAGATTTTAAAGTAAAGCTCAGAAATAATGTGATCAGCTAGAAAACATTGTTTGGGACACAAGTATAGATCACCACTCTTTTGTACTCTGAGATTAAACATAGTATTAGGGCATGTTTTAAAATCTGATTTGCCACATAACATAACAGTAATTGGAATCATCTATCTTTTACATCTACATGTAGTGTGTCTGTGTTTGGTCTATAATCACATCTATGAATATTTTTGTTTGGACTAATATTTTTTTTTTTAAAGTCACCTTTGATAGTCACCACAATGTGACGCAATTTGGAAATAGGGAATAAATTGACTATACGGTGGTTCTCATACAAAATACAGGTAAGTAACAACTTTTTTTTATTGATTGCATTTCTAAACTGAACACTACCTGTAATAGCAAATATTTATTTTTTGTGCTGGGGAGGTGGGGTGGGGATCATTAAATAACTAATCAATCAATTCTAAACTGAACAACGTAAACACTGAAGTCATTAAATGTAATTTATATTTGAACTGGGTATGTGTAAGAGTCATTATCAGTTAGTATGGTGCAATCTGAAGAATACTGTAAAACTTAAGTTGTATATATTTCTGTGTATATTAAATTGTGTGAAAGATATTTTCTGTAATGACCAGCACAAACTGATATAGTACATTTTTATCAGTACAGAATTTTTTTATATTTCCAGTCCTGCCTGTACATGTATTTTGGAAACCTGAAATACTATGTATCTCATCTTTAAAAATGTCCTCAAGGAATGTTTTTGTTTGAACCATGATCACTTAGCAGACACATATTATTTTATCTAGATCTGCTTATGTTTAGTTTTAACTACATTTTTCTATTAAATAAATGTTCTTTCTGAGCTTTACTTTATTTCAGTTTGCAATATGGACACACATGCACACACAACCAATCATCACAATAAAGGTTATTTATGTAGACCAAATTGTACCTTGGACCATCATTAAGAAATTACACACACACACACATACATTTGTGGAACATCACAACTTTGTGTCTTCTCTGATGCCATCTACCACATGGTCAGTACAGATGATTTATAACACTTTAAAATCCTATGGTGTCTCATCTAGTCTTTGCTGTTCTTCACGATATATAAAATGATGACCAAAAAACAGGCACCACAACCATCGTCTCTCAATTTAGGTGCCGACAAGCTATTGACTATCTGTATCATGTCACTAGAGTTCACTTTCTTACCAATGTGGTATAAAGGATACCTGTAGCACTTAACTGTTGCTTATCTGTCAATGTGGTATACTGGATACGTGTAACATTAAAACAACTGTTGCTCATCTGTCAATATGATACATATGAAAGCATTCAGAAACAACTGTTGCTTATTTGTCACTGCAGTACATAGGACACATAGCACTGGTGTATCTGTCATTGTGGTATACAGTATAAATAGCACTTACAGAATCACCTGTTGCTTATTTGTCACTGCAGTACATAGGACACATAGCACTTGTGTATCTGTCATTGTGGTATACAGTATAAATAGCACTTACAGAATCACCTGTTGCTTACATATCTCTGCCAATGAAGTACACATTCAGCAACAGGCACCACTGAAACTCATACATCATGTCCCTGAAAGAAACAAAACAAATTTATGTTTAAAGGAATACTCAAGTGACCCATTTTACATGTAACCAGGTGTATACATTTTACATGTAACAGAATAAAATCAATATCTCTGAAAAAAAATGTTTGGTGTCAACCTGTTTCCTATTTCTCTTTGAAGAGAATCAATTACAATTTTTATCGAACATTATTGTGACTGCATTAGAAAATATGAGTCACAGCAACGGCAGTTTAACAAATACCAATTCAGAATATTTTAGAAGAGTAGTAAGAAGTATTTTAGCCAATGAAACACTTGTTTTCCGTTACACTTCCTGCCTTTAAAACATATCATGTGTCATCAGTGATTGCAAATGAGGCAAATTTTTTATGTCATGCGTTTGTTAAAATTAGATTAAAATATTCAATACATGAAAGTATCACACGACAAATTCTATGTTTTTGATAGGTATACACAACAGAGTAGTGGAAGTGATTCATGTTACCATTTAATATTTTAAAGATTTTTAGGCTTAGAAAAACTGAGAATTATTGCAACTTTTCCAGTTTTCTGTATCCTTGTTACAACAAGTAAGAATTTACTTACATTTCCAGGCCTGGACCAGGTGTATACTAATCCCTCTTGGCAAGCAGTCACAATACACTCTTCCCGAAACACAAGTGATGTTAATCGTTCATGTGCCACTCTCTTGCAAATAACCGGCTCTAAAACAGGAACTTCATCAAGTCTGGGACAGCACGAACTACCTAGAAGTTTTATTGATTCATCTATAGGCCTAACATGGTTAGACTTGAGAACATTCACCTTATCTGTATTCCGACTTGCCAGACTAAAATTTCTTTTGTGCTCTTTTTTCTCCTGGCTTTCTTTTCGGTCGGCCACAGATAATGTAGCAAATTTATTTCCTGCATTCATAACAGCATTCTGAATGGAGTGTGCATTGCAGTCCATTGCTGAGATATCATTATTTGCAACAGAATTGGTTTTTTGAGAGTTAGGTAAGCTATTACACCGGGGCAGTGCACTAGCTGAGTTAGCAATCACACTTGTTCTAGTCCTGCCATACGGCTGTTTAATGACATCTTCCGTCAAGTCCCACAAACAAAGACAAGTATCTTGACTCACTGAACCGAATCGGTACGATGTAAATCTTTGTTTTTTACTGTCCAAGGAATTCTGGTGTGGATGTACATGTGCTCCATTTGCCTGTGGTACATCTGCTACAACACTGTTTTGACCCGTGTGATTAGCTTGGCTGTGCGACTTCAAATCCCCTTCCCCTGTCCAGTCACAAGTGTCATCCTCACAAGTACAGGTGTCAGTATCAAATGCAACAACATTAACCCATGAACCATGACCCTGTCCCCTGCATATAACTCTCTTTTCATGAAATGACCATACAGTAACAAGATCGTCCTCACCACCTGTCACCAAGTATTTGCTGTCTGGTGACCAGCACACACAAAGAAGTCCACCAAAGTAACTTTTCATACAGCCAACAAGCTCCATTGAGTTATAATTAAATACTCGTAAAAATCCATCTTGGCCAACAACTGCCAAGTAGCGGGAACAAGGTGAGAAAGCAAACTCATTAATGGTTCCATGGCCTACTACCCAACGATATAATGGGTTTCTTGTACTTTTAGTTTTACATGTATACACTGAGAAACCTTCTCCTTGTTTGAAAGGTTGATAGTGGGGTGGAGTGGGGCCACAAGGCAACTCCTCATTGTAAACATACATTTGTCCACTACTGTGAGATACAAGGAACTGGTTAGGAGAATCAGGAATCCATTTAATACATGTTACCTTTGTTTTATCTATCAGCCTCTGAAAAAAAAAAAAATAATAATAAAATAATTAAGTAACATACCTTTTCTATGACAGTCTAGATGGAAATGTATTTGGGTTATGCTGTTGCTGCAAATTTTTATCAGCAAGAAAAAGCATTCCTGTATAAAATTCAAACCATGTGCAGTTTAACAGTATGGATGGATTGATAGACAATTACGTGTATGTGCATCATGCTAAATTACATTTTTTTTACTAAATACAAACTATCTAAAACATTTTATTTTAAACTTTTTTTAAAAATATAAAATGGTTATTATTGTAAGAAATTTATTTATTTATTTAATGACCCCCTCCCCCCAGCAAAAAGGTAAACATTGGCCATTAGAGATCACACTGTAATCACTCCAAGTCCAAATGTTTTTCCTAACATACATACATTTTGTCTTCTAACACACATGTAGTTCCACATATAAACCAATGATATCAAAACGTGTATATATATATATATATATATATATATTAATTATATATATGTGTGTGTGTGTGTGTGTGTGTGTGTGTGTGTGTGTGTGTGTGTGTGTGTGTGTGTAACACACTGACTTAAAACAAATTAACAGTCCATAGTAAATAAACATAAATTCAGTATATGACTTACGAAAAACAAATTTGCTATAAAAATTAAGTTTCTTTAAAAACTTAATAAGCTGCAAATGATGGAATCGAAATGATTCCACCACCGCACCCTCATTAATAAATAAATCATATCTAACAGGCTGAAGGTGAGGACAATCCATGTAAAAAACCATTCTAGCAAATTTACATTTTCTTTTAACAGCACAAAGAAACACTCTTAAAACTTTCAAGTTAATATACCTCTTCATTATAAAGTTTACTTATTTCTTTCTTGATTGGATCAATCAGTTGCACTTGACCAGCTGTGAAGCCCACGAGCAATAGAACACTTTCACTGGTGACGAAACTCTCATTAAAATCATGACACGTTGGCATTGTTCCCTTGTAGATTCGTTTGTCCAAGGGACGAGTTAGGTCAGCAGCCTGTTAAAAAGAATTTAAAATAAAAGTGATATTTTACAAACCTAAGACTTGGTATACACTTGAAGAAGTGGTGAAAGGCACATACCACAATAACAATAAATTATTAGTATTAATACAATGAACATTTTGAAACATATCTTTTACAAAGTCTCTAAGTTAACATTCTGAGCTAGCACTTTGTGATTATAGTTAATTTTGGGTGCAAAACATTTATTTTAGGAGCACACATTTTGAGTAATAAAAATGCAAAAATAAACATTTTCTTTTTTATATAACTTATAAGGCATTATGTGTATGTATCAAATATTAGTTTATTATGATTATCAAGTAAGCATTTACAACATTGACTGTGTTCATCATTGCTGACTGCCATATATTTTTTTAACATATAAGTTTGTTTTTGTGTATTACTTTGAAATCAATGTATTATTAACATCACGGTGCACTGATAAATACATTAGTATTTCACCTCTTTTCAAATAAAAATAATATTTCCATTGTTTTCTAGATGATAGATACATGTATATGTGTACAGACCTGCAAACATCTTATTAGTTTATATTATGCATCTCACACATCAACTAAGGAGTGAAGGTTCAGATCCAGCAGTAGTCAAATTTTAAAATGTTAATTAATGGCACAATATTTCATGTCGTTACAAACAGGGTCCAGTAAAAATAGCATCTTACCTAGTTAAACTTCGAGCCCTGTTTACATTCGGTGTGAAAGAATTCATTTACACTTATCAACTTTAATATGTTGAATATTAAAGTTGATATGTGCAAATGAATGTTGTACAATAGAAACCCATTTTGTTAATAACACATGGAACCAATATGGGCCTAAACCTTAATTAGTTAATTGCAAATTCATGTACATGTAGGTTGTTAACCATCATAAAATCAAATTTTCAGTAACTCAGTATAAATCCTTGATGTTAGTGGTGTTTTTAATTTTTGAGAAGAATGGCATCAAATACACATTACTGATGGTTATCGATGTGTTTCTAGTTTTTGATAAAGATGAAATTTGGATTGAGAAAATGCATTTCAGTCATACTTTAACAACAGACTGAGTACAGCAATATACTTGTTATCTAACACATTTAGCAGTGATCAATGTTTATGGTCATCAGGCAACCTTATTATAAGTCTTGAGCTGTCAGCCCTTCTCATGCAGAATAGGCATATGAGATATTAATAAATAATTTGGAACATTTTGCCAATTTTACCAAACTCACTAGTAGCATTTTCCTACCATTTTGGTACACACAGGAAATAACATATTTAGCTAATATTATGCTGTATATTGATAGAGGCAACAGTCTATCTCTTCATTTCAGGAAACTTCGGTCAACTTTATAATTTGCATATATATTCCAAAGGAGATTTACAGAAAAAAATGTAATCATTTTACAAAGTAAATGAAAAGCAATTATTATATATACATGTATATTACTAACAGTACATTATTTAGATAAATACATATTTTTTACAAGCTTTTATTTTATGACTTAATTCTATAATATTACGCACATGATAGAGAAGGCAATAATACTGTGACTATTATTTATAAATTTATGTTCACACACAGTATAGTGAAACCTGGACAGGCCTACAGCAGGGTTCGAATTTCAGCACAGCACTGGAGGCAAATAAGTAACTGTGGGTGCCCCTTTTATGTGCCGCAGTGTCCCAAAAATCTGATGTGTCGACGGTAAGAAAAATGCTGTAGCACCCTATCTGATTTGTCACTGTGCCCTCCATGTACATTCCATGTTGTATATGTTTCTTTCCTTGTCCAATAAAAAGTGTAAAAACTATTTTTAACAAGACTGGGAAAAAACTATTTGTGCTCTGGCTGTCAAAATATTCTTTGTCAATCAATCTGTGTTGGATACTAACCAAAATGTACCTGTCACATAATTCAATATGCACAATTTTAAAATATACACAAGTTGGGTTTTAAAATGAATGAATTTTATTAATTAATTTAGCCCAATTTCTGCAATGGTTGTATGTCAGAAACAGGTGGAAAAAAAGTGTTACATGCTGAAAATGACAATTTTTTTCCTGTTTCTCTCTAAACAAGCCCACATAAAGTAGTTAAAAAACAAAACAATCAAACTTGGCTGATAGTTTATTTTTCAAAATAATGCCAGTTAAAAACCTCCTGTTAATGTAATAATGCATCATAATGGGAAAACATTTTTATCGTTTTCTCGAAACCAACCTCTTCTGGTAAAATGGTCACAACTAACTTATTCCTGGCTTGTTTTTCATCTCGTTTGTTGCACAATGTTCAGAAGAACTGACCCCATCAGCCTAGCTCAACTAATTCCAATGGCGCGAGTTAGTAAAGTTGTCTTCCCATAGGAGGCATCTAAGTGATAAGGACAATTCCAGACTCGATAATGCTAAATGATTGTAACAAAATACACAGAAATGGGTGGCACTTTGTAGAGCTTAGAACAAAAGTCTTACTTTGGAATGGCATTGTGTCCACACTTGATCATTTAGCCAAATAAAATATGGTAAAAAATATGTAACCAACTCTCTGCTACTCACTCGAAAAAAAAAATAATATTAAAAATCATGTTATACTTTTGGAGATAAAATTTTCACTGACTGAACCTCGATTACTCCTCCCGTCAAACTACATCATCAGATGACGTCATTCTCTAAATGTTTACTACCTCGAGGTAAGTATTTCATAGATATTTACTTGTTTGGTCTTTATTCCAAACAGATACATTAGTGCATCAAAGACTGTAAATAGTTGGCTATGTGTATTTGTTCTAATCTCATTATTATGTTAATCTTTCTGAAATTCAGCCTGTTGCAGCCTCATGTGTCATTGAGTACGGTCACAACTTTAGTTTGAAGTGTTTATAAATGCTGGAAAATGAACACACATATAAAGCTGATGATTTGGTGTCTGGTGAACTAATTATATTATAAATATTTTTTTGGGAACAAAATTAAAAAAGAATCAAAATAAAACTGTTCAGAAAATACTTGACCATAAAAAAAAAAGCATTTAATGACCAAAATCCTGTCAATCATGACCTTTTGTCGGCCTGTTTTCAGAATTAATTTTATTTATCAAGTAAATATATACACACACACGCACGAATAATTAAAGTATTTATGTTTATGTAGTCACTGACATCAATAACTTTCAGTTTAAAGCATACAAACCTGATCAGTCTGTAACGCGTTCAAATAACTATTTTTAAACAGGAAGTGATTAAAAATTTGATAGTGTCCTTTTGGCATGGGGAGATAATTCGTGCCAAAACGAATAACTCACCCCATTATAAGTTAGACACTTATATGGTGTGCAAGTCCAGTCATAACTTAAGCAATTCTGAGTCAAAAATGCATATGCTCATCAGTTCTGAAGTTCAGGATGAGATTACTACCTCCATTCTCCATATCTGGATTCAAATAATGTTTGAAAGTTTCGAGGCAGCTGAGGGCATGATCTAATCTTTAATTAGCTATAAAACACAATATTATCATGGTCCTGGACCTTGAGGATGGAATGTTCATTAAGCCTATCCCATACCAAGTCAAGTCCAACATACACAACACAGCCCACAGGTATAATCCAAAATATCTGTCACATACAGCACATTGAAACTGTCTGTGTCCATAACTTTTAACATGGCGAAGCATTGATTTCTTATGGTGGAAGTATTTCGCACATTCAGGACATTTATAACGTGGAGTAGGCCTATCACCACTGGACTGCATGGTGAACTTCAATCAGTAACACCCGGAAATTAAAGAAGGAATGATAAGCAAGCTACATGTACTTTAACTAGTGTTATCTGAAGCTCTAAACTATGTACAGAACATTTGCCTACATGGTGAAACCAATAAAAATCCTAAAATCTTATACATGTATGTATTCTGAAAAGCAATTTTCAATTATCTTAATCCTATCTGCTCAGCTGACATTTAGTGAGAATTCAGCAAACTACACTAAAAAAATGGTTTGGTAAGACAAAGAATCAAAAGAAACAGAAAGACACCAATTTGATGTCACCAGCACCATCACCTCCAACCATGACTATTTTTCTTTGAATGAACCTAGAATTCTTATCGTTTATCACAAAGAAGTGGGAATAATTTCATTTTAAAGGGAACATTGTAACGTTTGGATAAATAAAGTCAGACTATTATATCGCCAGAATTTACAGAAAAATCAAATTACCTCAAGAAAAACATTTCAGGCGTAACAGATCAACCTTTTTTGAGTACTGTAAAATACTTTATTTTCGCGGAAAAGTATTTAGCGCGAAATTAAGAACCCGTGAAAAATTAAACCTGAATAAATTTGTGGTCCAATTTCAAACTTTCTCAAGTTTTTGATACGATCAATCAATGGTCACGTTTCAAAAAAATTAAATACAACATCACATCATGCAATTTTATTTTCTTGCTTAATTTTGAGTGTGTTATAACTTGTTTGATAATTTTTTTAAACTAGATTACTTGTTTTATTTTAAGATGAATCGTAAACATGTGCTCTGGGCACCATCTTTGTTTATTTTTGTATCAGAAACCGGTGATTACCAATTACTGCGACCACTGAAATTTTAGTTTCACTGTACATACAGAATGAATGGCTGGAAGGACAGGCAAGGATTAAATATACCGAACTAATTAACTGATATTTCACTGTTCTATTACATGAATAATAATTTTTAAATGATGTTAAATGTTTGTCCCTTTCTTTCCAGAATAATATTTCATGAGAGCCAAGTTATATTTACACCGCCCACGTAACATAATGGACGACTCTATCGAATGGTGTATGCAGGGCTGCTAGAATACGGTAGCCCAACACCCGTGGTTATTGCGGTCGGGCTACCAAATAATCACTTTTCACTAGCCCGATGGCTAGTGGAATTTAAAAAAACCCAAAAAAAACACAACAACAAAACTGCAATGAAAAGCGCTCGACATACTCGTTTGGATAAATAAAGTCAGACTATTATTAGCATGGGACACATCAAATAACTCGCTAGCGTAATCTGCGAAAACAATGCAGTCCACTATTTCTGTGTCCGACAAGATGTCATAATATCCCGAAGACTGCCGAATGGTTTCCCTGC
>JAULBS010060619.1:0-38488 GCA_032355785.1 Symmetromphalus regularis | reverse complement strand
GCAAATACTATATGTTTGACTCCTAATATTAAGTAGTATATGTTGTCCTGTATTGGAAAATACAAATTGAAAACACAAACTTTACTGTTAATAAAAAAGGTAGCTTATATGGCACCAGTTGGTTTCTTTAGGAGACCATGTGTTGCAAATACTATATGTTTGACTCCTAATATTAAGTAGTATATGTTGTCCTGTATTGGAAAATACAAATTGAAAACACAGACTTTACTGTTAATAAAAAAGGTAGCTTATATGGCACCAGTTGGTTTCTTTAGGAGACCATGTGTTGCAAATATTATATGTTTGACTCCTAATAAATAAAATGCTGGAATTTTGTTAAACAAATATTTATTTCTTTTTATTAATGAGTTGTGGTGGCAACTCAGTTTGGATTGATTTATTACTCCTTTTTTTGGCAACTCAGTCTGATTTGATTGTTTGCTTGATTACAACCTTTAAAAAACAAATCATCCCAGAAATAAGCAAAAGAATGTCTCCAGAGCCATAGCTGCCAAGTATTCATCTGTATTTACATCAATATTCAAAAAAATAAATAATTTGATAGATCTATGGACTAAAGCCAAACTACGTAAAGCAGTAATAAGTTTGCACATCCCTTTTCAGGAGCAGATACAGGAATTTTGAAAGGGAGGGTCCAAGTATATTTTAAAGATTTTTAATGTTTGGGATTGGGGAGATTTAAAGTTAGCTGCAACCAAGTTTCAGTCGGAATTTTTTTTTGGTTTTAAGTGAGAATTGGATAGTGTCAACCCTTCCTGGAACTGGCTATATTTTTACACCAGCTTTGCCTCCAAGACTATGTAGCTGGCAGACACTTTCTAGACTAGTTTGGAATGTTTGGAATCAGTGAAATTGCAAAGGCTATCCTATTTTGAACACAAGGCAGCAATACTCCCAATTTAACTTATGGAACTGCCAATGCTTTTATACCAGACTTGCCTCCAAGACTAAATAGCTGGCAGACACTTTCTAGACTAGTTTTTATGCTTCACATTAAATTCATTAAGAATGTTTGGAATCAGTGAAATTGCAAAGGATTTCCTATTTTGAACACAAGGCAGCAATACCCCCAATTTAACTCCTGGAACTGCCAATGCTTTTATACCAGGCTAAATGGCTGGCAGACACTTTCTAGACTAGTTTTTATGCTTCATATTAAATTCATTAAGAATGTTTGGAACCAGTGAAATTGCTAGCCTATCTTGAGCACAAGGCAGCAATATACCGAATTTAACATCTGGAACTACCTATGCTTTTACACCCATCTTGTGTTCAGGAATAAATAGCTGGCAGACAATTACTAGACTAGTTTTTATGCTTCATATTAAATCCATTAAGAATGTCTGAAACCATTGAAATTGCTAGCCTATGTTGGACATAAGGCAGCAACGCCCCCAGTTTAACACCTTGATCTGGCATCTACAGTGCAGGTAAAAATCTTAAACTCAATTACTGTATAAGAATAAGCTAGGTGTGGCTGATTTCAGACTGTTTGAAGAGTTTGGTAATGTGCAGATGACTCTTCAGCGATGCAGTTTAGTGGTCTCTTCCCAGTCATCACCCAGTCTGTCTCTCTCATCCACACACTTGCAGTGTTTATGCTCAGCACTCCAGACACCTGTATGCCATTTCATCTTCAAACCATCAGGGGCAGGATCTGTCTTAATGAGTAGAGTGTTTGCCTGAGGTTCTTTGGTCGTAAGATCAAACCCCCTCAGTGGACTCATTATCTGACAGGTTTTTTTACTTCTACTAACTAGTGCCCCATGACTGGTATATCAAAGCTTGTGAATTGGTTTCCTGTCTTTGGTTGAGTTCATACAAATGATCTGTTGCTGCTAATGAGAAGATGTAGTTCGTTTCATTGGATGTCTATGTATTAAAATTATCAAATTTATGACATCCAACTGTAAGACTCAGTGAGTAGGTTTGCACTACTTTCACCAACCAGCTGGTTTATCAAAGATCGTGGTTTGTGCTATCCTGTTAGTGGGATAGTGCATACAAAAGATCCCTCGCTGCTTATTGGTAAGAGTAGCTGCATTAGTGTGACGGCAGCGGGCTTCATCTGTTCTACTAACATTAACCTCTGTCCTGGACAGATAGCACAGGAAGCACAGAATCTTAACAGGACAAAAGCACATACAAAAAAAGTAAACCAACCAAACAACAATAAAAAAAAGTCGCATATATATAATTATATATATATGGGGTCTCGGTTACCAGATTTGATTCCTGTAATAGCCACTGATAAAACAATGATCTGGGGTTTTGTTAAACAAACATTTCTGTCCTATCGGATTTTGTGAACATTAACGAGGCACAAATACTTAACGGTGTTGCTATCTATGTGGATGTGCTGCATATGGTTAACACAAGTAGCACATGAGTGAGTTTTTATGACCCACTTTCACCTACACAAACACGGGGTTATCTTGTTAGTTCCAGACCATCATAGCCAAGTGAAGTGAAAACAGTTACCTCCATCTTAGCAGTATCTCATTTAGTCCAGAGGATAGTGGGAAAATGTGGACAATTTTTGGTAAATCCATGAAACTTTGTACACATCTACATTGCCAGTACATTAAAGTTTACAGTGCCATCTCAGATTTTGACACAAGGGAGCATGGTGGCCATTTTTCAAAATGGCCTCTATATGCCACACTAATGACTGATTCCATGTTATGTGTGTTACACTTCATATTTTCTGAGATATTAATGTTATACTCATATCTTCTGAAACCCCAGCACATTGTTTATTCATAGACTATTAGGAATTGAGAGATATTATGTTTTCCAACTCATGGTCTTTAGAGGAAACCTGCTACTTCCACATAGGCTACTTTTTCCAATTAGCAGCAGGAGATCTTCCATATGCACACACAAAAACAGAAAAGCACAAATCATAGCTTATAATAAACCAGTTGTGGACCACTGGTCAGTGTTGGTGGTATACACTTGCCCATCAAGCCTTGTGGAGCACTTATACTGGGCTGAACAGAGAACTGAGATTAAAAATCCCATGCTTTGACCAAGATTTGATCCCAGTACCTACCAATGCACCATCGGTGAAACTATTTACTGTAAAACTATTTATATATACACAATCTATTCACTGAGTCCTTTAACATAATCATATCTGTGAGGGATACTATTTACTGCACAATTCTTTATATACTCAAAATTTATACACCTGATCATTTTGAGCAGTCATATCTGTGAGTGATGCTATTTACTGTACAACTCTTTATACACTAAAAAATTCATGCTATCTGTGTATTATATTTGTGAGTAATGCTATTTACTGTACAACTCTTTTTATATCAAAATCCATACATTCAGTCCTTTAATGCAACCATATCTGTGAGTGATGCTATTTACTATACAACCTTTTATATACTCAAAATTCATGCTATCTGTGTATCATATCTGTGAGTAATGCTATTTACTGTACAACTCTTTTTATATAAAAATCCAGACATTCAGTTATTTAATGCAATCATATCTGTGAGTGATGCTATTTACTATACAACCTTTTATATACTCAAAATTCATACCATCTATATATCCACAATTCATACACCCGATCTTATCTTGCAATCATATCAGAATGATGTTATTTACTGGACACTATTTACTATACAACCCTCTATGTATACACATTTCATACACCCGATCGTTTCTTGCAATCATATCTTTGAGTGACACACATGCATTGAAAAATACTTAATCTATATTTATGATTGATCAAACTCTAATAACACGTCCCAGTGTTGACCTCAAATTCACTTTGTGTCAGATGTCAGAATTAATAATGGGTCTGTAGAATTGTTTATGAAGGACTATTAGGAGGTAGTGGGTATGAATAAACGAGCCATACCACAGAGACATAATAGCTGCGTGTCCAGACTGATGATAGGAGATAGAGAGTTCTACGTTGCATGTCCACTCAATGAAGATGAACCCGCCAAAATAATGACCAATGATTTGCCAATTTTCCTAAAGTCCTACCAATTTAGTGCTTATATGCTCTCAGAATGACAATTTTGTGCATCTCTCCATTTTACATCATATTTTTACTAATGTATACTTGGTTTGATTATATTTTCTGACCGACCCGGAGGGTCAAGGATTATTTTTTGTTGTTTATAATGCCAAACATAAATTTCATTTTAAGATGGTTTTTTTTATATCATATTTTTACTAA
Source organism: Symmetromphalus regularis (assembly GCA_032355785.1). NCBI lineage: Eukaryota > Metazoa > Mollusca > Gastropoda > Neomphalida > Neomphalidae > Symmetromphalus > Symmetromphalus regularis. The sequence continues at coordinate 34,260 of JAULBS010060619.1, read as the reverse complement.
TGTATATTTTTACTAATGTATACTTGGTTTGATTATATTTTCTGACCTACCCGGAGGGTCAAGGATTGTTTTTTGTTGTTTATAATGCCAAACATAAATTTTATTTTAAGATGTTTCTTTACATCATATTTTTACTAATGTATATTTGGTTTGATTATATTTTCTGACCGACCCAGACGGTCAAGGATTGTTTTTTTGTTGTTTATAATGCCAAACATAAATTATATTTTAAAATGTTTTGCTTTGAGATTTTTTGTTTATTTAATGACACCACTAAAGCACATTGATTTATTAATCATCAGTTATTGGGTGTCAAACATTTAGAAAGTTGTGACAAATAGCCAAGTGTGAGACAGCCTCTGATGGGTTTTGAACCATAGTCTTCAGCTTGAGAATCCAACTTTCTACCACCGGACCACTGAGGTGCTTAGGGTTGTTTACAGTTACCAACTTTTTTTCTATTTCTACACAGTATATGTTCTGGGGTGGGTAAAATCTGTCTGAAATATGATGGATTGTCAGATTGATTCCCATCAGCATACTCATTTGAGTTATTTCTCATTCCAGTCAGTGGTCCATAACTGTTCAAAAAAGGCCATGGTATGTACTGACCTGCCTATAAAAAGCACATATAAAAGGTCCCTTGCTTTTAATCAGAACTAATAACCTACATTGTATGTGGTGATAGTAGGTTTCATCTGAAGACCATGAGTCTGTAAATCTCATGACAACTAATAGCTATTGAATAAAGAATGTCCTGTGGTGTCATTAAACAAACATTCCTTTCTTTTCTTGTCCACCAATTTTGTTTTCTTTTGCTAAATATGGATGGTGCATATAAAAGACCCCTTGATGCTTATCAAAAAAGAGTAGCATATGTGGCAGCAGCGGGTTTCCTTTAAAGACATATGTCAGAATGACCATTTGATTGAAGTCCAATAGCCGATGATAAGATAAAAATCAATGTGCTCTAGAGGCCACGTTAAATAAAACAAACTTTACTTTTGAGCTAAATATATGAAATATGCAGAATTTTTTAATAAATGTGCGTCAAGAAACTTTTGGTCATTTGAGGGAGTCTGTACCACTCCTCTTGTAGTGCCTGACCAAGTTCCATTAGCGTTGTCGACAGTCTTTGACATTGACACACACGTCTCCCTATTAAGATCGACATAATTTAATTCATTGTCTCGATTAGTGTATAATGTTTAATAAAAATTTACTACTTCTTTCTCAATATCCTTTGGATTTTCAAGTACATTATTTTCATTATCTATTAATGTGTTAATGCTTTTGTTACATAATTCCTAGAAAAATATTTGGATGATTTTTCACCATGTTCCACCTGACCACCCATCGAGCTTTACCTAATAAAAACACCTTTTAATTTTTCTCTTCTGTGAGTTTCTAATTAATTTTCTTCTAAAGTTGTATCACCAGTCTTTTGGCTAAGCAAAATATCTATATTTTAAAGTTTTTCTTCTAATTGTTTTTCTGTTTTTTATTGTTCCTTCTTTTTCTAGATGCAAAAGAGATTGTTTTACCTCATATTTCCATCATTAAAACTTCTAAAAATAACTGATCGTTGATATTTAATTTCACCTTAAACAGTTCATCATTAGATAATGTTTAAAAATCGGAGGGAACCGATACAGAATATTGTTTTACATTATCTCTAATAATTGCTTTAATCATAGAAATATAATCATTATCATATAAAAGAGAATTATTAAATTTCCAAAAGCCTCTTCTTCTTGCAATGTCTAGCCATTTGATTTCAAATGTAGGACATGAGTGGTCAGTTCTGTAACCTGTTTCTATTGATGTATTGCATGTATACATTAACAAATCTTCACTGACTAATATAAAATCAAGATGACTTTGTTTAAATGATGCTTTTTGATGCCAAGTATATCTTTTAATATCTGGATGCTGATAACACCAAATATCTACTAAATTATTTTCTTCAATTAGATTTAAAACTTCTGTTCTTGCTTTTGGATTATTTATATTACTATAATTTGACATATCTTTATCCTTATCTAAACATAAATTCCAGTCCCCACTTATTACATATGTTGCAATCCCCATTCTTTCTATAATTGATTCCAATTTTTGTATGCTTGCTCTAATAGTTTATATTAACATTTATATTTCAGGTTCCCCTACTTTTTTTGAAGAGTATACATAAAATGCATGACCCTGTAGGATATTTTATTTAGATGTTAGTGATCTATATTCTGTGTAGTTTAACTCTCAGGAGATGTACAGACCTTGAAAATGTGCGAGGAATGCATAAAAAACCAATTTTGTCTGCAATTGTTTGTCACACTTAGTGTTGATAAGGATTGCCTGGTAGCATGCAACTTATAGCTGACCAGAACTTGGTGAAAATTTCTTCACTCTATTCATCAGCTGGTGAACTCCAAATAACCTCACATTCTATTAATATATTTACATTTTTAAAATGTTCTTGTTTTGTAAATAATTAAATTATTGTCTGTTTATAATCAGGTCAGAAATGTTTTCACAAGTCCATAACTGCTGAACATTTAGGAGAGCGTGATGTATCTCAAATGGTAGAGTGTCCGCCTGTGAATCGGTTGGTCGTCGGATCGATCCTTCTCAGTGGACCCATTTGCAGTTTGGGTTATTTTCCATTCCAACCAGTGGCCCACAACTGGTTCATCAAAGGCCATGGTATGTTCTGTCCTGTCTGTGGGATGGTGCATATAAAAGAACCTTTGCTGCTTATCAGAAAGAGTAGCCTATGTGGCGGCAGTGGATTTATTCTAAATACATATGTCAGAATGACCACATGATTGACGTCCAATAACCGATGATAAACTATAAATCAATGTGTTTTAGAGGCGTCGTTAAATAAAACAAACTTTACTTTTGCTGAACATTTAGGTTTGTCCTATTCGGATATCCAAGAAGTTCAAAGTATATGCAGGTCATAGGATTTCACGGTAACAGTCGTTACTGGTAGCATGTCGGTATCATGTCGCCAAAAACACAGAATCAAAACTTAGTTTCCCATGATTTTCATATCACTGCTTTGTTATTTTGGATTACTGTAAAACAGTTTCATATGGGTCCCCATGATCCAAAATCATGAAATCAAAAAAAGCATTTCTCATGAAATCTGAAATCCCATGTCCTGTACATGCAATGTTCCAAATCAAGTGGATATATGGCATATCATTTATGCATCCATGGATTAATCATTAACTATAATAAGCACATACTTAGGGCACCAATGGGAAAGGGGGCACCACAGAAAGTGAAAAAAATGCACCACCACCACAAATGTTTTTACTGTAGCTGAGATAAGGGGGGGTAAAAAGGGCTGTAAAAAGGGCCTTCAAGGTTGGACTGTGATTAAGGCTGTGAAGTTGGTCTTCATCTGCCCCTGCATTTATGAATCACTGAAAAGGTTTATACATGTAGCTCAGTGGTTGATCAACATTCTTTTCATTTTACAAGACTGGCTAAATCACTATTAGACTACCAGTTGGAGTTGAAACCATTATTTATATCAATTATTAAAATGTTTATTGAAATTCATCCAAAATTGATATTTTAAGAGTACAAATTTTTGGGAGGTTGGAGTATGTGTGGGGGGGTAATCTGAAAATTTGTATGCATTGTACTAATGGCAATATATTGAGAATAAGTAATTTAAATAGATAATTATCTCAGTTAATATCACATGACGGGGTCTATTCTACCACACACTGAAGACATAGATGCTTATCTGGTTATAATAACTCGCAAATATGTAATTTAAAAAGTTATTTATATCAGTTAATATCATGTGACAGCTATTTTTCTTCCTTATACTGAAAGCAACTATTTATCTAGTTATCGTAACTTGTGAATATGTAATTTAAAAAGTTATTTTTATCAGTTAATATCACGTGACAAGCATTTTTCTGAACCATATACTTAAAGACATGGATATTTATCTAGTTATTGTAACTTGTAAATTGATAATTTAAATAGTTTATATCACAGTTAATATCACGTGACATACTTTATACTAGTACATACATGTATACTGAACAGCAAAAGAAATGCAAATTTAATTTGCAATGTTTAATTGAATAAAAGTTAACCATATTTTGACACTGGCTGTTTGGCTTACTGGAGGCATGTGCAGAGAAGTGTAAAGTGTGCGCAGCATGAGTTTTATGGTTTTATAAATTTTTCGTCTAATTTGATTTTAAACTGGATCTGAACAAACATTTTCTTTTCTTTTGCTGTTCAGTATATAAAAAAAGATGTTTATCTAGTTATCATAATATTGTGAGTAAGTGGGTTAAATAGCCAATTATATCAAAGCATCATGTGACAGTATTTAAAGTGCCATTGACTGAAAGATAGATCTTTATCTTGTCATTTCTTTTGAATTATTATTTCACAAACCCCTCCTCCTACCCACGCACAAAAGGAAACAGCGGTTATTAAGGGTTGTGAATAGATAAAATCTTTTAGAGACTACAGGATATAATAATAACTTAAGTGCTATATAATATGAAGTATATTTTGCCAGATCAGTATATTTTGCCATATACAGACACATTACAAGCCTCAGTGGTCCAGAGGTAGAATGTCGGACTCTCAAGCTGATGACAGTGGTTCAAAACCCATTGGACCTGGATCACATTTGATTACATGTCAAAATAATCAAATGTTTGACATCCAGTAGAGAATGATTAACAAATCAATGTACTCTAGTGGTATTATTAATTAAAATTAATATAGGTGGAATATTAATCACAAATAGAAAAAAAACTCAAACAAATTTGTCATTCATGCAATAACCAGCATACTCTTAAAGGTGTAGTCCAGGTACCCAGACAGGTTTTAAGGAAAGGGGGAAGGGTTCAATTGGCAAATTTCTTTTTGTTTCCCATTTTTAAGGCATTACTATTTAAATTATGTGAGGTACCATGGGGAATCTAAATATGTAAGTACAATAATAAAGATATGTGTAACATCTATTTTTGCTCATTTCCTCTTTTATATACTAAGTGAAAAATCATTTCTTAGAAAAATGTTGGAGGGGGGTAAACCCCCTAAAAACCCTGTGTCTGCTACTGTAGTCTGTAGAATTTCTATAGTATTAATTTCATGCTTAATTTACAATGGATTCGCTTCGTTTGACATTAACCACAACTGTCTGAAAATAATGCAATTAAATATTGACAGCAATTATAACACAAAATACCTGTATTTGTTATACCTGCTGATTCCGTACAGGTGTGATCTTTATAAGACTATACGCACTGGGGGTCTGGTCCTCTTAACATTGCTTCTTAATTATACCTTAATGAATTATTTATTCAAAACAAGTTCTAACATGTGAGGTTTAAATTATAATCCAGAAGAGAGGAATAATGAAGTTATTCGCATATAATAATTTGTATCACATTGAGTGTTCTACTTTATATCACATTAAGTGTTCTCCTTTGTATCACATTGAATGTTTTACTTTGTATCATTAATTGTAAGAGGTCATTCACCCGGGAAATTCATATATAAATTTTATTTGTTTATTTGCTGTATCTATGAACATGTTATAATTTGTTTATAATTTTATAAGCAATTTAGATGCATTTTGTATAGGTATAGATGACTTTTTTTTTTTAAGTTCAGTACGTGCAAACAAGTTTGATTGAAACATATATAATTTAAAAAAATACTGTTCAAACAAGTTCAGCAGAAATGTATACATGTAAACAAAAAATATTGTTCTCTGTTCTAATAGGATATATTAAATATTAACTGATATTCATGCATCTGCACCTAACGACAGACATTCCAATAAAAAAATGTTAATTACGTCACTCTATACGAGGTTATCAAGTTCGGTGTGTGCAAACTTATCGAACTGAAACGTATACATTTAAACAACAAAATATTGTAACTCTATTCTCACAAGATTTATTAAATATTAACTGATTTTCATGCTTTTGTTCCTAAATATAAACCTACCTATAAAATCTGCAGAAAAACAAAGGAACTAAACAGAATTGATTATCATTGTTACAATTTCCTGTATTACCACCAAGGGCCAATTTTTTTATTTTTTGTTCTGGAAGAGGGGTCGTTAAACACATATGTCTATCTGTATTTCACTTATTGTAGTGTTAATTGGTTTGAATAATGTTTCATGTCTGTAAACATGTTCAGTTGAAACATATACAATTGAATATAAACTATTGTTCTTTGCTCTAGCTATGTTAAATATTAACTTGTCATGCGTTTGCATCCGAACATACAGCATTCTAATAAAGATCTGGTGAAAAAAACTTGAACATGCAGTCAAATATTCTTATAATGAACTGCAAGGAACCGGAAACATTGGTTCATTAGATTTTTTACGATTTAAAACACAACTGGGGTATATATTACAAGGTGAAAAATACAAGTATTTTTTTATTACAACTAATAAGTAAAAAATATAAAAAATAGATTAGTACTGATTGGCTTGATGTTCAGTTCATTGTATTAATGTAATTTATACAGAAATTACTTGTTGGGACCAAATATTTGGTTTATTCTATTTGTTATTTCGTTATGCATGGTTCTTTACGACCAGTTCATACAAACTGGTAATTATTAGCATGTTCATTCTAAGAGGATTTGACTGTACTTAGTCAAGATAAAACTTATATATTATCAAACATCTATTAGGCCTATAGCCTTTATGACTTTGAGTTTTAGTTTCTTGTGTATTTTGACACATCCAGTGTAATTCTAACTTTATTCATCACAATAATTTTTTTATCTGAAACTGAAATTTCAGGCATTGTCTCAAAATCAAGATGAGTACTTTTAATATGAACAGACATATTCTCTCTTAAAATATAAGTCAGACAAAAAATAAAAAATGTTGTTCTTCTTTTGACATATTTTTATGTCTATATTTATATTGCCATTTTGTTTATTAGATGTGATGATATATATTACCACAATTATAAAGGTGTTGCACAAGGGATATTGGGGGGGGGGGAATACTCTTTCTGTATTCTAGCTGTATTTACTATATATTAACTGATTTTCCACCTGTGTATCTAAACATACAGCATTCCATTAAAATCTGGTGGGTAAAGAAAACATCAAGAATTTACACAAAATCTTTTATTAAGTTACAGTTTCATGTTTCAGATTACCTTCTTAAACTGCATTCTCCCAGTTTATAAAAGAACCATGTTGATACAAAAGATGGGTAACATTATGGTGTCTGTACATGAACAACAATGCATATATTTCAGAAACATAACCGTTACAAAGATTTATCTCCATACAAAACTCTTCACGGTTTAGCAGTTTCAGTTTGAATGCAACACTATAGTTAGTTATGAACTATGGTTGATACTATTCAGTGATACAAATCTTTCATGGCCAATGGATCTGCATAGATGTCATCTCGATGGGGTGTACTGCATTTCAACACCTATGCATTGAGTCTAGATATAAACAGTTTCTTTGTTGTAAAATAGTTTATGAGCCAGATTAAATTGCACTTCAAAAGATACATGTTTCATACATCTATCACTATGTGGAACATGTATCACTATTTTTTTTTTTATTGACTTGTTTAGGTTTATGTATGTAGGGTTTTATTTCAGAAATCTGACTTGATGTCCATGACTGACTTTGGGAAATTTAGTGAGGTATTTCATAAAGAAACTGGAAATTTTCAATTTTACTTCAATGTTTTTATTTGTTTCTTTTGTTGTTTTTTCTCTCATTTAACATTTTGTGGTCATTTTGTGATTATTTGATAAAAATGTTAAAATCTGCCATGGTTTTAAGTACTTTGGAAGATAAAAAAAACACCTAAGTTTTCTACATTTTCTTATGCAATTAACCAGACATTACAAAGAAAACATATGCAATTAAAAGAAATTCTTTGTATATATTTGCATGCAAATGGTTCTCTGCTGCAGAATATTATGCAAGTAACAGGAATATGCTATTATCAGGAATGAAATTAAGTGGACTTGACTGTATTAAATTAACGAACTTCAGACTCTATCATTTCAATACTGACCTGAACAGCACAAGATTCATGGGCTTCTTACTAAGATTGTTAAACTCGTCCAAGTATCCTTCAACAACATGTCGCAAGTGTTCCAAATCTCGGATCTCAACATAGTCCTTCTGGTTCGACTTAGGATCATTAAAGTCACAGTAAATCAAACTACGAATATCATCCTCGGAAACTTTTCCATCACCGTCCGAATCGAGGTGGATAAAGAGCTGATCAAAGTCCTCACGCAGTTTTTGTTTGACCACGTCACGAGTACAGTTATACAACCAGGCATGGTCTTGATCATCAACCAGACGATCATAGTAGACACGGAACACCTGCAATGGAAATGGAATGAAATCATTGAAGAATTTTACAATAATCAACAATCATTCATTGTAATTAATATTCTTTTTTTGTTTTGTTTAAAGACACTATTAAAGGTAGAGGTGCAACGATATATCAGTATACCTGTATATTGCAATACTTGCAGAGTGCAATACATACCGTGATATGGTTTCGTGTATTGCAATATATCTACCTAATGAGTATCCATCTATAAAACCTATGATTATGACAGTAAGTTATAAAAATAAAAGTTAAACTTTTAGTAATTAAAACAAAAAAATCTACTATGTCTATATATTCTCATTCTTCATCATAAATTGGTACATGTCTGTCTGCTTTATGTTTAATAATTAGTATGAAAGCATCAAAATATGACTTTATCACATCTTGGTAATTAATCAAAATGTATTGCAATATGTATAGCTATATGGGTTTCCTTTATCTCAATATATCGCAATATGGTTTTGTAATTAATCAAAATGTATTGCAATATGTATAGCTATATGAGTTTCCTGTATCTCAATACGGTTTTGTAAGTAATCAAAATGTATTGCAATATGTATAGATATATGGATTTCCTGTATCTCAGTATATCGCAATACGGTTTTGTAATTAATAAAAATGTATTGCAATATGTATAGCTATATGGGTTTCCTGTATCTCAATATATCGCAATACGGTTTTGTAATTAATCAAAATGTATTGCAATATGTATAGCTATATGGCTTTCCTGTATCTCAATATATTGCAATACGGTTTTGTAATTAATCAAAATGTATTGCAATATGTATAGCTATATGGGTTTCCTGTATCTCAATATATCGCAATACGGTTTTGATCATATTGTTGCACCCCTAACTAGAGGACACTGATTTATTGGATGTCAAACATTTGGTAATACTGACACGTAGTCAAGTATGAGCTAGCCTCCAACTGTATTCTGAACCACTGGCTTTAGATTGAGAGTCCGATGCTCTAGCACTGGACTACAGAGGCTCACATATCAACAATAATTCATTATAATTAATATTCAGACACAAGCAATGTATACAGTCAACTCTTGTAACATCATTTGTCAATCAATTCAGTTTAATTTTATTTGACAAGCAGTCCTACAAAGGACTATGATCAAAATCAACAAATATATCACAATAAAGAAAATAGAAATAGTAATAATAAAACAAAAAATAATGATGATAATAATAAAATAATAATAATATGATAATAATAACAATAATGATAATAATAATAATTTAAGACAAGCAGTCTTATAAAGGACTATAATCAAAATCAACAAATATGTCACAATAAAGGAAATAGTAATTATAATAATAGTAGTAATAATAATGATAATAAAATAATAATATAATAATAATAATATAATAATAATAAAAATAATGATAATACTTTAAGATAAGCAGTCTTATAAAGGACTATAATCAAAATCAACAAATATGTCACAATAAAGAAAATAGTAATTATAATAATGATAATAAAATAATAATAATATAATAATAATATAATAATAATAAAAATAATGATAATACTTTAAGACAAGCAGTCTTATAAAGGACTATAATCAAAATCAACAAATATGGCACAATAAAGAAAATAGTAATAGTATTAGTAATAATAATGATAATAATAATAATAATATAAGTGTCTGTGGACCAGTGGACTCTCAAGCTGAAGATAGCAGTTCAAAACATGACAGAAGCTACATGTAGCTCACACTATGACTACAAGTAAAAATTACCAAATGTTTGACATACAATAACCGATGGTTAATAAATCAATGTTCTAGTGATGTCATTAAACAAACAAAAAACAAGATTCCGTCCTCCCCAAAACATTAACAATAACAACAATAAAAAATTAATGGTTATTGATGTAAAATATCTAAAATACAAATGAAGTAGTTATTTTCTTACCTCATGGACCCACAGTCTCTTCAACGATGCTGGCTCCTCCATTGTGTCGGGTGTGGACAGGAGCACTCCCATGATGACGCGACTGAAGTCTCGCAAGTTGAACAGGTAGTGCGACTTGGCTGGTGTTGGAAGCAGGTTGATCATTGCCTCCTTATACACCTGCAGAGTTCCACTGACCAGCTGATCAATGCACGGCTTGAACTCATTGCTGAATCCCCTGCAGAAACACAAAACATACGTGTACTGTAGGATGCACACCACCTTCGGGGTTCTTAACCAAAAATAGACTTTACAAAGATTTAAAAAAAAAAAAATTATGTTTTATTTAACAATGCCTCTAGAGCACACTGATTTGTATCTTATCATCGGCTATTGGATGTCAGTCATATGGTAATTCTGACATATGTATTTAGAGGTAACCCGCTGTTACCACAATGGCTACTCTTTTCCGATAAGCAGAAACGGGTCTTTTATATGCACCGTCCCACAGACAGGACAGCACATACCACAGCCTTTCATGAACCAGTTGTGGATCACTGGTTGGAACGGAAAATAACCCTAACTGCAAATGGGTCCGCTGAGAAGGATTCATCTGATGACCGACTGGTTCACAGGCAGATACGCTACCATTTGACCTACATGCCGCTTTCAAAGACTTTCAAGGTAGGTTTATAACAATTTTCAGAGACTTCTTTTTTTCATCAAAACAACCAGTCATTCACAGGTTTTTAGATTGAAATTGCTAACAAGTACAAAATTTGTCACGATGGTAGTTACAGTAATGATTGATTTAGTAGTATCACTTGATATGAGACATTCACTTGTACTGAAAAACAAGCAAAATTCAATGTTATGTTTAAATTCCTGAAAGTAACTCTTAGAATTAATTTAATTTTTATAGCTATACTATAACTGATGACATCAAGTCTGTCAAGATACCTCGACAACAGTAGTCAGAAGATTAAAGGGAGGCAGAGAACTGCGGTCCGTTTCTTTTTTTGGAATGGATAAGACAGAAATTAAAGATGTTCACCGACCTAAAATTCAAAGACATTCAAGACTGAAAAATTATGTTTTTAAATAAAGACTTTCAAAGATTTTCAAGATGTGCAAGAACCCTGACCTTAGACTTTTGTATACATTTCAATGTAATTTCTATATCATAAAACATGTTGTGCAATTTCTCACAATATCAAAAAAGGCTTAAGAATAGCATTTTAAATTGTAGTAGGTAATTATTCATTTAAAAATATTTATATGCTGATTACTAATATGTTTAGCTATACAACTGTAAACCTACCTCCCACCTAGCATCACTACTGGGGATTAAAAACTTGTTAAGTTCACAACTTGACAATATCAACTGCATTTTTTGTGTCATGGCAGTTTTTTCTCTTTGGATTTTTTACATTCAACAAAACTACTAGGACACACTGATTTATTAATCATGGGCTACTGGATGTCAAACATCTGGTTATTCTGATACAGTCCTCAAAGGAAACCTGCTAGATTTTTCAATTTGAAGCAAGCTAGGGGAGCTCTTGTATGGACTTTCCCACAGACAGGACAGCACCAACCTCTGGAAAATTGCTTGCAGTAATCGGCAATACCGTTGAGATTACCAAAGTCCTTTTCATTCTATGAGGCACTTTTTTGCCGCAGATTATTATTATTTATTTTTTTCAAGGATTATTATTTTTTTATTATTAAAAATAAAGTCTACTTTATTCTAAAATTATCATGGAAAAACCTGAAGACACTATTTCTCTACAGCATTTATTTTGCTGTGGACATTTTTTTAATAGTAGGTGTTGCAGCATATACCATAACCTTTCATAAACCAGTGATGGGTACTAATTTGGACAGGAAATAATCCATTCAGAGAATGAGTCCACCAAGGGGGTTTGATCCTATGACCTAAGCACCTCAGATTGAGCTAGATGCTGCCAGTATGTAAATTATCAAACTTACTTAGCGGATATGTGCCACTCCATGATGTTCCTGTAAATGGTTGTCATGGTTTCATCATCGAACTCGTTGATGGTCACGGTGTTGAGATGTCGGAGGAAGCGAGGAGTTACTGGATTACGACCACCACCTGAAAACAAAACATAACACTATATAATTATCAGATCACATCAAGGGAAATACATGCAGGGCCAAACAAAGTAAAATATTAAAATAATTTGTTTGCCTATTGTGAAGGATGCACACTACCATAAACTTTAGTATGCATTTCAGTGATATTTCTGTCACACACGTTGTACCATTTCTCACAATATCAGGAAAGGCATAGGAATAGTTTTTTTTTTAAATATAATTAGTTGGTAATCATTCAGCTACAAAATATTTTTATGTTGACCACTAATATTAAACTATATTTGTTACACTCATAACCTGTCATTTTTTGGCCATTTTGAGATTTTCGGCTTAACTCACTTCTTACAATAGTTGCTATAAACTGTGAAAATGCCTAAGTCATTGTGCATTTCCTAACTCACTTGATGACAACATGAGAAATGGTTAATACAATTGGTAATTGCAGCAGTTTTTTGCCCTTTTCTCAAAACTACAAAAAATGACTTAGGCACATAGTTTATTAGGGTTATGATACTGTAACTTTATATTTAAAAAACCACGAAAAGAACAGTGCTGTTTTCCTTTTATTAACCAACAGCAGGCAAGTAACAAAGACTTTAAAGTTGTAACAATTCAGTACAAGTGATTCTCTTTAATAATCCAGACCTGTTTACTCTTACCAATTTGGGTAAAATGCACAATATTTAGGTACTTTTTACAATTGTACTTAGGCCTTGTCGAAACGATTAAAAAAACAAAAACATTTGTTGGGGGTTCTTTTTTCTGTGCGATAGTTTTCTGTCTTAACACTGTTCAGATGAGAGTATTTCTGGTTGATGGTATTTCCAGTGGGAAGACAAAAATGTCTGAAAAGCGAAAATTTACTCTTTTTGTTGATTTTAATTAAATTTTTTACTATGTTTTTACTCTTTTTTTCATCTGATAGGGTAAATCTGCACATATTTTACCTGGTGGACCCATAGCTCCCATGAACTGTATGTCAACCAGCTTAATGGGAATCACCTCCTTCAGATCATACCAGGTCCAGTGGTCCAGCCACTGTCGGAGCAACTCAATGGGTGGCTGAGCTCCGTACACTTCCCGCAGTGGCATGTTCAAATCATCAACAAATATAATCTGAAAAATAAATACATTTACATGTAATCCCAGGTTAGAAGAATAACAAACACGTCATCATCATCATAGGTATGCCTCCAACAGTGTCATGTTCAAATCAGTCATCTCCATTTGGCAATAGCAAGAAATAAATTCACTGGTCCTCTGATAACCATTCCAGGTAAGACACTTCAAATGAGGAGAACAATTTCAACAAATGTGTCGAATTTCACATTTGTGGGATAAAATAAACAGACAAAATCCAAGCACTAAAATACTAAGGCTTGCTATTTTCCATTTTAATCTTTTGAATACTGCAGGCGACTTGTATCAACATTGCACAAATGCTATGAAGATGATATTTTTTGACAATCGAAAGCTCCCTTCAAAACTGTATTTCCTGTGTGCTTAAAAGCATTGTGGTAGGAAATGACGCAATATCTATAAACATACACATGTAGACTGTAGAGGCACATGGCATGTTTTAAGCATTACATTTCCTTTATCGATCACAATTTTCAGTGTAAACGCAGGTCTTTTTCATGGAGGTTTTCTTAACATGACAAATAATGATGGTGTGGCACTATGCAGAGATTTTGAAGAGCTAATAGGGAATTAATATTAGTTTTGGGTTTAACAAAGGTGAGGATTTTGATTCTGAATATCAGAAGCGAAGAGAGGGAGAATTTTCAAATTGAAGTTTTGAATGACACTGAGTGTGAGAGTGAGAATACAAATAACCAAGCATGGTTTACAGATTTTTTTTTACTCAAAAAAAAGTCCTAAAAAAAACAAAAAATAATATTATTTGTTCACACCTCTATATTATTTCTTTTGTTAAGTTTTAAAGTCACAATATTTGATCAAAATGAGATGCCTCTCAAAATTATTCCAGTATTGGTGGCAAATAACTCTTAAAAGAATTCAGTAGTCTAAAGGTTAAGGTGTGTGTCAGGTGACTAAACAATTACTTGGCCCAAAATATAGAACTTCTTCATCATGCAAATTGAGTGGGGAATACAAAAATGTATTACCCTTCCCTCTTCAAATATCTTGGATACAAATCATACATGCCCCTTTCAACAAACACCCCATCCCACAAAAATCACTTACAGCTTTCTTCCCCAGTGGGGGTCCATAAACTCCCTTTCTGCGTCGATCAAGTTTGGACATGATCATGTTCTGTGTTTGATTAGCGCTGGTCTGAGCAGAGAAGTTGATGATGTTCGGCTTGTACACATCCTTCGCTAGCTTGTTCAACAAGAAGTCCTAAAACACAAAATAAAAACATTATCATAACATTTGTAAAATCCTAAAGAAATTAAAAATAGAGAATATTAACTGCATTCCGTGTAATACTGTATATATAGTCAAGTCCACTTAATTGTATTTCTGGTAAGAGCATATTCCTGTTATTTGCATAATGTTCTGCTGGTGGATAATAAAAAAATAGACCAAATGCATATACAGTGGGTAGGGTGAAGGTGTTGAGACAAATTTAAAAACTGTGGATATTATTTTCCTTTTTTTCTTTTGGTCCATTTCGATGAATTTTCAGTTTTCCAACAACATATGGTGACCCTGACTGACATTATGGATAAAGTATTAGTAAAACAGTACTCACAATAGCATAGCAATTCTTCCCAGTACTGGTAGGTCCGACAAACAGACAAAATTGGTTGTAAAACTATGTGTAACATATTAGTAATATGGTGGGAGTGGGATGTAGCTCAAACGGTAGCATGTCTGCCTGTGAACTGGTCGGTCATCAGATTGATCCTTCTCAGTGGACCCAGTTGCAGTTTAGGCTATTTTCCATTCCAGTCAATGGTCCACAACTGGTTCATCAAATGCTGTGGTATGTACTGTCCTGTCTGGGAAGGTGCATATAAAAGACCCCTTGCTGCTTATTGAAAAGAGTAGCCTATGTGGCAGCAGCGGGTTTCTTCTAAATACATATGTCAGAATGACCATATGATTGATGTCCAATAAAAATAAATATAAGATAAAAATCAATGTGCTCTAGAGGCGTCGTTAAATAAAACAAAACTTTACTTTAAACTTTAGTAGCACTCACTATAGCATAGCAACTCTTCCCAGTACCGGTAGGTCCGACAAACAGACAAGACTTGTTGTGTTTGATAAGCATCTCCATCAGGCTGGTGTATCGCACAGTGTCAATGGTGGGAACAATAATCTCATGGAATGTCGCATCCTTGGGAATTGGATCACTGTCTTTGATGTCCTCACTCCATGACATCCATGCACCTGATCCCTGGGAAAGACAAAAAGAAAAGAGAAAATTAATTTAGAACACATGAATAGCATTGAATTTAAAGGCATTCCACTAAACTTATGGCTGGTAGTTACTGGGATCAAAAATCAGTTGAAGCATGGTATTTTTTTATCTTTAGTTAGTACCAGCTCCAACCAAGAGCGAGTGCTCTGCAAGGATCAGTGAGTAGATGTATACCACTTACACCGACGAGTGGTTCACAACTGGTTTATCAAAGGTTGTGGTATCCTGTCTGTGAAATAGTGCATATAAAATAGACAGACAGCACAGGAGGCCATGTAGTGTGCCAGGACAGCATGCTTGAACCTTGCTATGTATAATAGCTAGTTCATTAATAAAAAGTGGTATAGATCAGATTATTTTTCAGTGGTCCACCATGATAAGAATGATGTGGGCCATTTGCTACTTGCATTTTTTTCCTTCATTTTTTTTAAAATTAAAAAACAAACCCACATATACTGTATGTATCAGCAGACATTTTAAGTCTTAAAATAGGGAACATCTGATTAATAATTCACACTATTAAATGAAGATAACGCGACCTGTGCTCAAAGCCTGCTATACAGAACTCACCTCTTTGACGAACCTGTAGTCATAGACTTTGCCTTTGGTTGGGAACGGGTTGAGGTACGGCTTCAGTGGGGGATCCACGGTTTCCGTCAGACACAGATGCATTCTTGATTCCTCGCTCATTCCACCCTACACAACAAAGATGATTTATTTATTTCACTGGTTATTTCACATTATATATATATATATATATATATATATAAAAAAATTGAATCTAAATATACATGTACATACATAGGTTTTAAGCTTGACTATAAAAAATCATCAACAATTTGGCTAATTTGGTCTGAAATTAGGTCGCCAAATTCAGTTTCAGTTAGCACTGAACGATGATACTGCCAGTTGAAATCATTCGAAGTGTACTTAATGAATCATAAGTAATGGAAAAGGCAGAGTTATTTGGATGGACAAAAAAACTACAAAGTTCGAACTCTTTCGATGTTGTCTGAATGAAGTTTGTATGTTCGCATAAAAATGTGCAGACACAGCAAGTAGTATTTAGATGGTGGGAATTACACAAGTAACAAGGAAGTAGAAAGACAAAACAGTGGCAGATCGAAAGTGACACGTGATTTTTTTTAATTAGCTGTTTGGAAATTTCATAATCCAGTGCATCTGCCAAATTCAATTTTAATTAAATTTTGTACTTGGCAAATTGGCAAATGACAGCTTAAACCCTGCAAACAAAACAATGATGTTAAAATGTATATACAATATAATGACATCAAATAAACTAACAACTAGACCATGGTAAACAAAACAAATTCAGTATATCAACAAAGATAAGCAACTTTTAACAACATACCAGCACATTACTACTCTTAAATATAACATTTCTTTTCCCAGACGGGATGACACTTACTACAATCTTTAATACAGAAGTTTGGAAATACTACCTGAATCCCTATGATTGATTACAGTACTTACTGATATGAGTTCCCTGACTAGCCTGTCAAATTTAACTCGGCCAGCATCATCACTGCTAGCTCCTACAGACCAGGTCAAAGCAAAAAAGAATATGCTCTGTGGTAAAGAAAAAAGAAAATAAATTGACAATTACTGTTACAAAATTATGAGATATCAGAAATAAGTTTACAAAATGTTAATTAAAATACTGCATATAATATTTTCTTTTTTAAAATTAAAATGGCGAATTGTGATTTTTTTTTTCTTCTAACAGGCCCAGTTATAATTGTAAATAATATAACCTTTTTTTTTTAATAAGTTAAATACTTTTTGTTAGTAGTTTAGCTTCTTCAGTTTGAGAGTCCACCGAGGCTAATTTGTTTAGGTTGCACACCACAATAGATTTTTGTATGTATTCCAATGTTATTTCTATGTCATAATACGTACAATTTCTCACAATATTAGAAGAGACATAGAAATAGCATTTGTTTAAATATAATTAGTTGGCAATCATTCAGCTACAAAATATTTATGTTAGTCACTAATATTTTTTAGCTATGTAGCTTTAAGCCTACACTTTTTTGTCTACATTCACCAGTCATGCACAATAGATCCAATTTCATACTAATTATAGCAATAATGGTGCAAAGAATGGGTCAGTAGATCAACATACAGCCAATTTGCATGTTTCACTTATAAAACAATTTTCACCTGTATTGCTGCAGTTTACAGAAAACAGATCTCTTTCTTAACGGACTATATTAACCTGCTACACCTTGCAATGTCAAGGTCAATAGTGATGTCACACCTTTAGTACATTGGATGGATTGATATCAAACTGAGAATCTAAATTTATTCTCAAAGAATCTGACAAAAACTGAGCCCTTAAAAAAAATCATCACCTTCATAATCTAAGCGCTTAAGTCATTTTTATAGTTCTGAGAAAAAGGCAGAAAACTTCTTCAATCACCCATGAATGACAATTATCAAGAATATGGCAGTTTATCAACAAGTGGGTTTGGAAGTGCGCAATGACTGTTATAAGAAGTGAGTAAGGATGAAAATCTCAAAATGGCCAAAAAATTACTTAGGCACTTAGGTTATGATGATGTCGAAACAGTAGTGGTTCGAGAGGAGGGGGGTGGGGGGGGATGTCCAGGGGGTCATGATATATATATATTTTCTAAGTGGAAAGACATGAAAATTAACCATTTTTCCCCATTCCTATCCACCCATCACATTTGGACCCCCCACTTTCAGAAATCCTGCATCTGTGGCTGTGAAATGATGTCAAAGTTAACCCACCTCCAGCCAGGTGACAATCTCCCTTTCTTCTAACTGCATTATTCTGGCCTCGTCCTTAAACTCGTCCATCAGACAATCTATGAGATTCATCAATGATTTCACAAGATTCGAGTCATTGGTTGGTGACAATTCCTGAAAGAAAATACAGTACAGATACAGATTAAATGAGTGTTAATACATGATAAATTAAAGTAAATTCTGTTTTATTTAACAACACCTCCAGAGCACATTGATTTTTATCTTATCATCGGTTATTAGACATCAATCATATGGTCATTATGACATATTTATTTAGAGGAAACCCACTGCTGCCACGTAAGCTTCTCTTTCTGATAAGCAGCAAAGGGTCTTTTATATGCACCGTCCCACCGACAGGACAGACAATACCACAGCCTTTGATGAACCAGTTGTGGACCACTGGTTGGAATTTCAAATAGGTCCACTGAGAAGGATCGATCTGACGACTGACGTAATACATGATAGTCATATCATGGACTAGGTAACTGGATGACCATTAAATGCACATTCTGGCAATGACTCCCATGTACCCACCATCTTTCTGAGGTGAGGAAAACATCATTCTCTTAAACTTACGTTTCTTTTTCTTCTGACAAAGTAGATGTTAAAACACTTATTAATTATTTTGGGCTATCAATATCAAATTATATAAATATTACCCACCCCACAATAGTTTTAAATAACATGTTTTTCCTCATGATGTACAATTGAAAATACACTCTACCAAAAACGAAAGTATGCAAGATGAAATATTTTTTGTTCCATGGGGTGGTTATAGTAATGCTCCATTGGCAGCAAACACATGTGCAACTTGTGATATTATTCCACTTACATACCTCCTCCACGACGGTGTGGTTATCTAATTTCAGAATTGTCTGGTTTATGAAATTACTATTGATTACGTGCGTACTTTATTTTTTGGCGGAGTATATAAATGTTATCACACGAGATGTTGTTTAGTATTCTCCATTTAACGGGCAGCTTACCTTTACACCCCCCTTCCTGATCAACTGCAGACAGGGATCGACAAATCTCTCGAACAGCTCCATGATGACCCCCTTGTGTGACTCAGTTAGCGTTGCTGGCATTTCGCTGAGCCAGCTCTTGACGAGCGGCCTCCAGCCAAGCGAGGATGGCTCCATGTAGATCATACCACACCTTGATACCTGACAACAATTAATACAATAGTCAGTACATTAGACAGTCATTCAAAGCTGTCACATAAAGCATACAAAGGAAGGGTGGTGGTAGTGGGAAGGGGTCAAAAGTCAAGGTCATCATACAAATTAAAATTATTAAAATTTTGATCTCTCGATCTTGCAAAATCTACGTTTTAAAGAATTAATCTGGAAAGAGCTACTGTCACCTCAAGACCCTGATGCTGTGAATGAAGAATGAGTAACTGATATATTATAGGTAATGATGCTGTGAATGAAGAATGAGTAACGGATATATTATAGATAATGATGCTGTGAATGAAGAATGAGTAACTGATATATTATAGGTAATGATGCTGTGAATGAAGAACGAGTAACTGATATATTATAGATAATGATGCTGTGAATGAAGAACGAGTAACTGATATATTATAGGTAATGATGCTGTGAATGAAGAATGAGTAACTGATATATTATAGATAATGATGCTGTGAATGAAGAACGAGTAACTGATATATTTTAGATAATGCTGCTGTGAATGAAGAACGAGTAACTGATATATTATAGGTAAAGAAAAAGGACATCCAAGAAGTACTTTGTACATAAAGAAAAACATTGAATTTTTTTACGGCTCTCTTAATGTATGCTTTTATTTTTTTTACATTTCTTCAGATCCCAGTATCACCAGCCATGAGATTGACAACTTAACCCCTGCGCCACTGAGGTCGGTCTCGAAGATGTCACTTTATATGAATGTTAATTCTCTACTGAATGTTTAGCAAAACATCGGTGCTATCTTTAAATATTTTATTTTATGATATCATAAACATTTTAAAGATTCATGACAAAAAAAAAATCAAGATATATGTACTACATTTTCAAATTCATATTTATGGAGAAGTTATTTTTTAATGTTTTTAAAGAATAATGATTATATTGTTTGCAAATTAGTTTGATGACATTATGTTTATAAATGTTAATGAAAGGACTAACTTTTAGTTTTGTTATAATAGCCATAACCAAAAAGTAAAAGGCTTTTCCAACTTACAGAAGAAAATATTTTTAGTGATGAACTCAGTAAATCTTGGCCCTCACAGAAACATTTTCATCCTTAGGTTGAACCAACTTATCTTATATGAGATAGATTGTATTATTACTCACTGTAGCTGGGGAGGCCACCTCGAGATCCATGGGTTCAAATATAAGGTTGGTGGAGGAGGACAGCTGGATGATTTCACCACTCATTAGACACAGCTTCTTGTTGTCATCCAGCACTGTGTTCATATTCTCAATCCAGATAGCATCCACCGGCCCGTCAAATATCAACCACTTACGATCCGGTGTCTGTAGAACAAAACACAAATATATAGATAGCATCCAATGACCCGTCAAATATCAGCCACTTACGATCCGGTGTCTGTAGAATAAAACACAAATATTATATTTTAGTTTTTAAGATACCATCCACCAGCCCGTCAAATATCCACCACTTAAGAGACACAAAATTAAGAAAATTTAAATAATAGTTACAAACAGCATCACAAATATTGGTACATAAACACTTTACCAACAAGTCTTTTACAATAAACCAAAATATTAAATAATTGTGTTTTTGAATGACTTTGTGTTTATAAATCTTATTTTTCATTATTTTTTATAAAGGCAAGATTAAAAAGGAGTTACTCACAGTTGAAGTACATTAATCGACTTTGAGTTTATAAATCTTATTTTTCACTCTTTTATAAAGAATATATTAGAAAGCAATTACTAGCAGTAAAAGCTTTTTACTGGACTTTGTGTTTGTAAATCATATTTTTCATTACTTTTATCAAGGTGAGATTAAAAAGCAATTACTTGCAGTTAAGTTTACTAATTGACTAAGTTTGTAAATCTTATTTTTCACTCTTTTATTAAGGCAATATTAAAAAGCCACTACTCACAGTAGAAGTTTATTAATTGACTTTGAGTTTATAAATCTTATTTTTCACTCTTTTATTAAGGTGATATTAAAAGCAATTACTCACAGTAGAAGAAGCAAATGCTCTGTAGGACACAGCAAGGATTCCGTCGGACCACTCATGAGAGACAGGATCGAACTGACCATACAGCTGACCCATCGTGATAGACTTGGGGTTGATCACTGTTATTTGTACTTTGTTTTCCTCCATCAAACCCTGCACACAAAACACATTTACAACACTGAGTAACAAAGAAACATGAGCTTAAACAGGTCATGGCAACAAGGCTCAACACAGGCTGTGAAACATTGGTATTCGTGCTTAATATCTGTTTATCAGTTTAAAAAAAAAGATAATTGATGAAAGGAATGAGAACAGGTCAGACCTAAAAATGAGGGTCATCTCAAGGGAGTGTAAGCCTGTAGCTTGTTCATTTTATTGCAGAAATTACATGCTCAGATAGATAGGACTACATGTCACATGTGAGTAATATGCTGTGAGGCTGCTGCCAGATCTACTCACCCACCATTTTATTTTCTCAAAGTATTTGGAATATCAATAAGTGTCAAAATCAATCCATAAAAGTTGATAAACTGCTAATCAGTAGGAAATTCTCATCCCTGCGGTAAGTACACAGTACCAAACCTAGCAGACATATAACCTAGTCTTGGTCGTTCTGAGAACCATGCTATCTTATACATGTTTGACTGATAAAATCTTGCATTGATTCTCTTCAAAGAAAAGAAGGAAAAACTGACAGAACTTAAACATTTTCTTGAAGATGCACATTTTATTGTTTAATGTGTGTACATTTTTGTGGAATGAGCCTCATAGGAATTTGGTGACCTGAAAAGTACTGGAAGAACAGTTCTCTGTTGGCGTAATGCATTATAGTTACTTGTGGGGGAGAAATCAAGAAATATCTCAATTTTCCCGAGGTACAAGTAGTCGAGAAACGTTTCTAGTACCTATAAAAGAAGTACTAGTTTCCCCCCACCCAATTCACTAGTGGTTGGGATATTTAACAACAAACATGCTAATTTGAAAGTCATTTTAAAACAGATGAGAATAGAATAAATGTCCTAGCCCAATGATGACTTTCTCAAGCTAAAATCTACCATAAATGGTAAACACATTAAATTATTTTCACTATTACAAGTGCTTACTTTTTCATGAATCTTTCCGAGCGCATTGGCAAGAACTCTGTATGCCATGGTCTTTCCACCAAGTGGCTCCCCAACTATCATAAAGCCATGACGTACGATCATCATCTCATAAATCTGAAAGAAAAAATACTTTCTTTAAGGAATCATTTATTTTTGCTATTGATTAATTTGCAGTTTTCATTAGTAATATATGTAAAAATAGCAAAATGTGACACTTGTAACTATAATAGTACACATTTAATATAAACAATATTACACATGAATTCATTCAGTATTCTTCACATAAAGTAAAATATAATTTGATGCTGTTTAACTTTTGTGGAGGTGTATACAAACATGTTGTATTTTCTATATAGGATTAACTATGGTAGTACATATTTAATATAAACAATATTACACAGGAATTCATTCAGTATTCTCCATATAAAGTAAAATACAGTTTGGTGGTGTTTAATTTTTGTGAAGGTATATACAAACCTGTTGTATTTTCTCAAGGAAGAAATTGGTGCACTGTAGATTCATCTCAGTGCAGCATATCTTGGCATATTCATTCAATACCTCGTAGTCTGGGGTTGGGAGGGTGACACCAGGGAAGAGATCAGATGTGATGCCGTGGAACAGAGGCAGATCGTGGTTCAAGAACTTGGGCAGGTTCACATCAATGATTGACCGCAGCATCAGTATGTTTTCATCTTCTTCAGGGTATTTCAGCTACAATACGAAACAGTCACTTTATAATCACTGGCTGGTTGCACTTATTTCCGTGCTTATATCCAGTTAAGGTTCAAGCATGCTATGCTGGGCACACAACTTAGTTTCTTGTGCAAAATATCCATTTGGTATTCACTTTATGAAATATTTCCATTTAATACATTGTAAAATATTTTCATTTAATATATTGTTAAAAATTCTCACTTATTGTGACATTTCAGCTATGGGACAAATGATTAACTTCAAAACAACTGTGAAATATTTTTTATATTTATCAGGTTACATGTATTTTAGCTACATTGAAAATATGACTGCAATATTTTATGAAATTAACATTTTGAGATGAATTAAAATAATAATAAAAAAATAAAGAGACTTTTTTCTCTAAAAAACATGATCACACATTATTACAAATGCATAAACATCTGCATTTAAGAAACACAGTCTTTATAAATTTGACTCTTATTGTATAGAATCAGGATTTATAAATATTACAAGTTACAATGAATGAGAATGCATTTTACCTTGAGATTTCCTGCAGCAGTAAGTACAGATTTAACTGCACGCATGCCGTAATCGTAGTGGTGCTGTGAGGACAGCTGCTCAGAACACAGTCGGTACACAGCCACGATCTTCACAGACAGTGGTCGGGCCTGTACAAACCCACAGGAATACAGAGAAATCTCAGCTATCATAGCGTAGTCAGGAACCATCATAGCCACTGTTCTGAACAGAGCCTGTAAGTCAAATATATTTAAATAGATATCTCTACAATCATAACATAGTCAGGAATCATCATAGCCACTGTTCTAAACAGAGCCAGTAAGTCAAATATATTTAAATAGAGATCAATAGAAATATAACATAACATAGTCAGGAACCATCATAGCCGCTGTTCTGAACAGAGCCTGTAAGTCAAACATGTTTAAAAAGATATCTTTACAATCATAACATAGTCAGGAACCATCATAGCCACTGTTCTGTGAGGGACTGTAAAACTTATTAGTAATATTTAAATAAAGATATTGGTATTCACAGCAAGATCAGGAACTTTAACCTAACATAAAATAAAGAGTTTAAATACCTTCAAGTTGTCGGGCAGATCAGATCGTCCAGCGTAACCAGGGTTCATGGTGATGAACACCGAGCAGGTTGGATCAAGTCTTATTTCCGTTCCTTCAAACAGCAGTGTATCCGATCCAGAATTTATACCTGAAGAGAAATATCATACCAGGTGAAAATAGTGAATGTAATTTTAAAGTCACGTCATTGACAGTTAATAAATGGTTACTACGGTTACTCGATGAGATGATCTGGGGATAACAACTAATATTTTTCTAATTATGGCTTTGTTAAGGTACAAGTTTTGGAACGGGGATGAGAACAGAAATACCCAGTGTCTCTAATTCTCTAAAGCTATGGTGCATATTAATATTTTTTATCAAATAATCACAAAACGACAACAAAGTATAACCATATACTAGTTTGACATCTGTTATAGCATTCAAGTTACACGTTCAAAGAATTCCTTACTATACTGAATATTTCAGATTTTTGTGATCATTGTTTGATAAATACACCAGATAGTACAAGAATAGTAACATGATCTTAAATGGGCATTTCTAATAAAGGAATAATCCTGTTAATTGCATAAAATATTTGGGCAACATGCCAATGCAATTAAGAAGATTCTACTGTATATTGCAATGTTCTATTAGAAAGTACCTCTTTGAATGGTAAGAATCTGCTGAGCTACCACAGACAACACTTCCAGATCAATCCGGTTGAACTCATCAAAACACGACCAGGCTCCACAAGATGCCAAGCCCTAGAAAAACATTTAAAACAATATCACGTTATGTTTCATGTGATAACACTAGTATTACATTAAAAATTCTTTTTAAATATCACACCATGTGCAATGTGATAAAACTTATATTACACTAGTAAAACATTAAAAAAATATCATGACATGTGTCATGTGATAACATTATATTACTATAGCAAAACTAATTTAAAATATCACAGTATATGCCATGTGATAAAACTGATGCTACACAAGCAGATAACAAACAAAATTAGTTGCATTCAATTTAATATTTTTATACTATCATAATCAACTGAATATTTGGAATATTGATCTACTTAAGTCAATTTTGTTTGAAGTAAACATTGATTTTTGGTGTATGCAACATCAATTAGATGCTATTATAGTTGCACAAACTACCGCAAAACAAACTATCTGATGGCCTAATGTCCCATAGTTTAATAATATTGTGTGAGTTTAAGAAACAAAATTTACCTTGAAGAATTTTCCCAATGCAATGAAATCCAATCCGTCTGAACAGTTGAACACGACACATTGCTTAGCAACCGCCTTGGCCAAATCTTTGGTGGTTTCAGTTTTTCCAGTTCCTGCAGGCCCTTCTGGAGCCCCTCCAAGATGCAGATGCAGCGCACCAAACAGAGTTCTGAACGTAAAAGAAATTTAAAGTGTTAAAACTGTTGTTTTTCCAATTCCCACTTGACTGTAAATTTTGGTTTAATTCCACGAAACATATGCAGTGCACCATACTGGGTTTGGAACGTAAAAGAAATTTAAAGTGTTATTTAAAAAATTGCTGGTTTTTTAGTTCCCAAATGGCCATCACTGTATTAGTCTACACAAACTGAGGTAATTACCATATTCTATGTTATACCTGTAACATCTATCTGTGAGCGGAGTGATCACAAGTCGACCTGTGTTGCCTAGATACTCGTAACCGTATTTCAACATGGAGTTGATCATTCTGGTTACCATAGTTCCATCCTGAAATAAAAAACAACAACCAAAAATCAAATAAAGAAAGTTCATTATGTTAATTATTAAAGTAAAGAAAGAACTATCTGTACCTTTTTATATCGAGCAGCTATTAGGTGTTGAACATAAAAACGGGCATATATTTGATAATAAATAAAAGTTTGATATTATATTTATTACCTCTGACAATTATAATAGTTCCACTCTTTAAACTTCCTTGTGTGCAAATAGTTTAGAAACATGCAAGCCTAGTGTATTACATGACATAATATTCAACTTTTGTCAAGTTGTAGTGATATCATGCAAAATTATTGTTATATATTATTTAGTACAGGAAAGGCCATTTATTTCGCTACAATGTGGTCTTTTTCACCCCCAGAACCAGCTTTAAAAACCCAACCTGTCTTATAAGCATGATCTATCAATAAAATCAAGGTTATAATGGCCAGAGCAACCTAATAAAATGAGAGGTTACTGACTTTTTATATTTTCTCAGAAAAGTATCAACAAATATGCACCCTGTTACGAGTATGGGTAATAAAACAGGCGATTTAACAAACCTCCCAGTAGTAGCGCAACTGACTGAGCCACTTGAAATCCAGTTCATTGTCGACCTCTGCCTTAACCAAATCTACCAAGACATCACGAGCATGGACGTCCATGACAATCAAAGCCTGCAGAGTGACACGGTGCTGCTTGGAGAGTTTTCCTCTCACCAGCTCAACGATTTCATCAATCTGGGAGTTGTTCAGCGTCAGGAAGTCCTCGAGAGCTTGCTGTCCGCCGATGATAGCCTTGTGGATCAGGGAGGTCCACATTTCCTGTGACACACACAGTACGGCCTGTCCGGGCCACTTTCGAACCCATTCAATACGAGGCTCTCTTTTGTATGACTCCATAGACACGCCGGTAACCTAAAATACAATCAATACAGTCAAACCTGCTCATACAGCCACCTGTCTTAAAGGAACACCTTTATTTTCTCCCAAATTTGCTAATTTAGTACAATATAACCTGTATTAAGCAGCCACCTCCCTTAAAGGTCCATCCTTATTTTCTCTCAAATCACCTATTTAGTATAACCTGTATTAAGCAGCCACCAGAAAATTAAAGAAAAAAAAAAGGCTTGGTAAACTGAAGGTTACAAATCGGTATTAACTGTAGCAAGGATTGAAGGCCATTAGATGATAGGGTTTCTGGGGTCTGCCTCCCTTGCCCCCACCCCAAAACATGGGAATAATAATGGACTCTAGATGCATTTTCAGGCATAAATGGATGTAAGAAAGGAATATAAAAAATAAAAAAAACATTATAAAATAAGCTATAATTCAGAAAACTAAGATTTCAGATGACCAACCTTAATGCCCTAAGTAAGATGCTTTTTGATGAACATAAACCAACCTTTTTAAGAGACTTCAACATATCACATTCCAGTTCGAGCAGCCACTTCTCAACCTGGCCTCTTGCCTTGGAGGTAGATATGACGTCAACGAGCTCGACGACCTCACCCTCACTACTCTTCATGTGCGTGATGTCGAGAACATCTGTGAATTCTAGAAGTGCGATCCCCTCAAAACATTTTTTCAGATGAGGCTGTACACTGTGAACAATTTGCAAAATAGTATACTCTTCAAAAAAAGTAGGGCAACACTAATAACAATTTACAATTACCAAAATTGTAAGGTATATTAGCTGTGGGGAATGGTTACATGATAACAGTGAATTAACTGGGCAAACATTACAACTGGTAGTTCAGTATTACAGTAGGTTTTATGACGACCAAAGATCTTGAAGGATGACTGAGGTCAGAAGTGGTCGACAGTCTTTGATGTTGATGCACATGTCTCCCTATCATGTCCCAGATGATAAACAGACCTGAATGTTCTTTACTAAGATCTCTGTCGTCAAAACGTATGTTCGCTCTAATAGTTGATATTAACATTAATATTTCAGATTCCCCAACTTATTTTGAAGAGTATATAAACGATTTTGTACTGAATAATTTTGTACTCACTTTCAACATGTTTTTTGCAGATAACTCAAGTTTTGAACTGATGCAAAGGAAAAGGGAAGACGTTTGGGAAATCAAAAGAAACAGCTATTTTTGGTCTAAATTTTAATCCAATTACATCGAGTAGGTACTGGGAACCTTATCAATCAGCTGTGCATGCAGCTGATAATTTGTGGAAATTGCACATTTTCAACTCAACAGAACAGAGCGATCTTTACATGTATCAAAATGAAGTTTATGTTGAAAGAAAGACAAGACTTTGTTCACTTTATTACATTATTTTCTTTCATTTTGGGAGAATAAGTGGTTGTCAGTACAATTTTGAAATAACCTAGGGTCAGGTGTTTACACAACGTTTTGGGTGGATGAGAATTAAACATTTAATGTAAGGGTGTAAAGTCAATAAAGAGGATGCAACTATTTTATTATTTATAATGTATTACACTGTATGGTTGCTATGGTTATCAAAATGGCCACGAAAAAGTAAACAAATTAAGGGAAATGTTACAAATAGTTTTTTTTTTTTTTCTGTTTCCTTAGTCATAAACAATTGTTTTTTGACTTATAGGTAATCACAGATGGTTTCATTTCCAAACATCAAGAGTGGTGGTAGACCCTGGGGCTGTGTGCTGCACTGAGCACCCAGGTGACTTGAGACTCATATACCTATTTTATATTAATTTGTTTACAGGCCCGTGGCATTCATGGGCCCCTGGCCACTTGCCCCTGCTGACCCCCCACCCCCACTCTCAGTGGGCATGATACCAGGTACATTTGGCAGGTCCAACTGGGTTAGAGCTGACATTTAAAAAATTAAATAGGCTCCTGTGGACAGATTATTTTTATTGACAAAATATTTAAATTCTTGTTTTTCACTTATCCTTCTATCCCATAAATACCAATGATTCTGATGTGCTCAGTGGGAGAATTTATATAAAAATGGACTGAAATGGAATTCAGTTTATATTACATTTTAGTAAAAATGTATATCAGTGAATCCATAACCCTCCAAAATAAAATTTAAAATATGGTCTAATTGAAGGGAAAATAATAAACTATGGATTGAGACGATGTAGGCCTACACGTTGCAATGTCTTACCGAGTTGGATCTTTGGTTTCAGACAAAATTTCGAGCAGTTCATCGTTGGAGAGGAAGAAAAATCTGGGGAAATATAATCTCTTCTTCTCAAGGTACTCATTCAGACCCTGAAAGAAAGCGATGTTTAAAACACATCAGCACCGTGTTTTAATCAACAGCTATTAGGTACACTGGATCAAGTCAACCCCTGCAATTACGAAAATGTCCACAACAAAATAAAATCCATGGAGAAATAGTGTCCACAGCATTTTCATGGCAATTTTAGCATTCGCTCTGAAATAAATACACCTTGATAAAAAAAAAAGTTAGTCAGTGGCAAAAAAAAATGTGCCGTGGAAAATGAAAAACTCGGGGGTTGTCAAATATATAAGATTGAACTTTTATTAAAAAAACAAACACCTATGAAACCCTCCACCCCCCCACCCTAAGATACCATGACAAAATAAATAATGTAAAACATGAAATTAGCATGAGTGACAGTGGTCAGACTAAAATGTGACATGAAATTAATGTGAGTGACCTCCCTTTGGTATAGTAGTTTTCGAACAACACATCTGTGCAGCAATCAGCCAGTAAAGTAATTCCCTAAAACTTAGACCACATTCGTTGTTGTTGTTAATATAACTGAATTGAGAACACTCAAATGTATCAGAAACAAAGAAGTGTTAATTCCCTAATTCAAAAAGTGAACACATAAAGGCAAAGCTATCATCACATGTGGTGGGCAACTTACCGGACTAGTGGTTAAGTAAATACTTTTAATCAGTGTTGTTTTTAATAAAATATGAACGATTATCATATACTGGTATTTTAATGTCCATTTATTTTGTTTGAATGTCCCATTAAATATTCACAATAGTATGAAATAAATGTGTCATGTTATTAATGCGAATAACATGGACTCGCATTTTTCGAATTAATACCTTCTGAATAAGTTCCAAGAGTTCATTGGATTTCTTCAATCTCTCCAGAATCTTGTCAATGTCCAAAACAGCGAGGACGTGTTTGTCAACAACGGCTGCCTTCATGATGTCACGCCAGTTCTTGTCGACCGTCGAGAAGCGTCGGCCTTCTTCTGGCATCTGAGCCATGATGTCCGGGGAGCTGAAGATTGGCTCGAGGTAGAGCCATGTGGCTTGCACTTTGAGCCACTCATCGAGAATGTCTTGGAGCAGCATCAGCTTTCCCTCCCAATCTCTGAGGAATGAAGAAAGTGATGTTATAAGAGAGAGTCCTTGTTAAATCTTTTCTTTAGCTGTGAGAACATTTGTTGTATTATTTATGTTAAACGAGATCAATCATGGTTTTCCCACATTTTGTATGAGTTAAAACACCTGAATATGATTAAAACACTACTTAAATATAATTATTGTAGATTTTTATTTGATTATAAATATAATGAAACATTATCTGTCTGATTTTGAGTCCAAATAAAAACAATTGTACGATTATGAATGGAAGTTAAAAAGATATTTGCTCTTTGCGAATGACCAGTCACTGATCAATGCTGTTTTATAAGTACACATGGACGTGTTTACGTCTGCTAGGATCCACATGCTAGAGTAACAATGTAATTATGTAATCAGTATTGAATGTTCTAATTGGATGAATGCACTGTATGTATAGACTGTCCTCATATTAGTAGCGAAATAGTGATATAAGATGAAAAAACTAATTATACATAAAATATAAATGAATATTTATAATTTTATGTTTCAAAGTAAAGTGTGGATTAATGACCCCTCTAAATTTTTATATATATATATATTTATTAATTTTTCCAATGTAAATATATATATGTGTCTGTGTGTGCCCCCCAACACTTTTCGGCACCTTCCTACTCCAATTTATATAACCTAGGTAACACAAAGCAGTTCACTGAAATGGAAGAAAAACATGACATGGGCATGATACAACCCTGAAATATTATTTTAAAAGGTTAAATATTTAAAATATTCTAAACATGCATGTTTAAACTTTGAAATGTTTTTTTTAATTAAAGGGCTGTTTAGGATAAAATGATAAATTAAAATTGGATTTAAACAGATAAAAGATTTTACAGTATACTTTACAATGCATAATCAAGAGAATTTTTTGTTTATACATGACAGGTTTATTTTTTATACACGACAAACTTGCATAAACAGAAATAAATATCCATACTGGCTAATTTAAAAAAAAGAGTAGTACATGTATAAGCAAAATGAAAGCTCACACACTTAAATAAATTGGTAATTTGACGCGTGATATTCATCAAACAGATTTTTTCTTGTAAGCATAGTCAAACCACTTTCAACTCAGTGATCATGTGCTGATAAACTATGATAATGTTTTATACACTCCAAACACATTTCTATATATTTATTATTATATAAACATAATTTTCTCACAGTCAGGTATTCACTTAATAGAGTAAGAATAGAAGACATGCATTCTTTAAATGACATTACATTTTAAACAGCTGACAAATGTTAAAAATCTGCTAAAATTCATTAATCTTCCCATAGACATGCTAAAATGTAAATATGTGTAATGTAAAAATAGTGTGGAAAAAACTGTTTAAAAATATAAATGACTAGTTAAAAATGTTTTGGAAAATCTTTCTGGAAAACAGATGAAATAAACAATACAGGAAATAAAATTAATTTACTGTGAATATTAACAAACTTTAATTGATTTTATTACAAAAAAAAAAATCTAAGGATTGAAACAAAATATTTCTGATTAATAAATGTTTAATTTTTATGCTTTTGTAAAAGAAAAACATAAGCTGTGCCGCCATCTTCATGCAGTAGTGAAACTGATTTCAAATGCATTCATTTCATTTCAGAAGCAAAAAAAAACTAATTTAAATTTTTAATAAATTTGACCTCAATATAAATTTAAATAAGATCAAAAAGTAGGCCTACCATTAATAAAATATATAATACTAAATTTAGTAAACAATTCATTACATGCTACCTAATACGTTGATAAAATGCAGATTACCATATAATGAACCAACAGAACCAGATATCAGCACATTCGTATTTTTAAACCGAATCAATTGGGGATTTATGATGCCAAAATGTACCACATTTTAAAAAATCTAACTGTAATTCAATTTATTATTATTATTATTATATTTTTTTTGGCAATGTCAGAGTTATTGTATACCATGCTGGGTACCATGCAGGTTTATGAGTTTACAAAACATTTCTTAAAATAATGATTTAATTATGAAACAAAATAATAAATGTTTTTACAGTTTATAACTGAAATGCAGACGGTAAGTGAATCCAGTAAATTTGGCATCATAAATCTTTGACTGGTTCCAGTTTAAAGACATTTTATAATTAAAGAAAGGTGAAGAAGACAAAAAAAACATGGTGAAAAAATTTCATCCTCCAAGTTTTTCAAAACATTCCATGATGCCAGGTCAATTACCATGCCAATACTTACTTAAACCCGCTACCAGGGGAACTAGAATTATATTAAATAAATAAAAGACATAATACAGTTCTAAAGCGAGAACTTGTTCACTGTGTATTGGAAAACTTACACAAACCAATTAAAGAGCAGAGTGGGAAATGTACCAAAGATACTGGATCATTCCACTATATAGTATTGGCATAGCAGATTAATATAGTGTGAATGAAAACAGTCCCTCCCTTTCACTGGTTATACTGATGGTGAGTATGAATCTGAGACTACTACTTGTTGTAAACTTTACAGGTGTGTTCTCCTCTGCTAAATTTGTTTCCAGTCAGTAACTAAAAAGCATCTACAGGGTATGTTTATCTGCCTGTATATAAATATAATCAAAACATCAATTTAAAAAAAAATTTTTTTTAGTGATACCAACAAAAACCATTGATTTATTAATCATCAGCTATTGCATGTCAAACATTTAGTAATTTTATAATGCATTCAAGTGTGAGCCAGCCTCCGATGGGTTTTGAACCACTGTCTTCAGTTTGAGTCCTACCACTGGACAATACTAAGTCTCATTAATGTAATGCAAATACTATTCTCAATCAATGGTGGAGTACAACCAAAAGCATTGCAGTTTTTCAAAATGGGTAACAAACAAAGATTATGAATGAAGGGCTCATCTGGTGGCTTTGAGAGGATTACCGTCAGATCATGACAACAATTTCTTATGTAATTAAAAACTGCAATGGAAAAAAACATGGTATCTTTAAATACACAAAATCAGAATCTCTACACACTGCTTGTTTGCAGGACCAACAGACCACAGACAAATCGAGACACAGACAAACTGCCAGACAGGTTTGGGTAAAACAAGAAAGAAGACGGAATAACACAGATTTGTAACAAAAATGTTTGACCAACATTTATATCTGATACAATTTTCAACACCAACCCACAAAAAGAACCAGACTACACATAACTCTACAGTGGTCTAGAAAAAAACTGAATGTTGATAACATTTCAGAAATTTGACTATACTTCAGGTCACATCAGATTGGCATCATAACTTTTCTTCTAGAGACTGTAGAACAAAAAGGAAAACGGTTTTGGAAATTAAACGAAAGACTACATTTTTATACAAAATTTCAAGAAGATATACTGAATATTAATTTTTTTATGGTGAAAAAGACAAATATGCATTTTAGCCCGTTTTTGCACTTTTCCGTTACGATTTTTGATACTGTAGCAACTATATATAATCCAAAAAGTTATGAAGTGAAATACTTTTGTGTATCATGTACATGTTGCAAAAGGTTTGAAAGGCAGTT
>JAULBS010060553.1:3357-22900 GCA_032355785.1 Symmetromphalus regularis | reverse complement strand
ATTCCATTCATTCAATCAAATAACTTACCAAAGGGAATGCTACATGACTCATCGTTCAATGTAACTGTATTTGTCAAGTGTATAATGGGTTTGGGGGTGGGGAGTGATCACCAATTTCTAATGCTATCCTTTCAATTAAATAACTTATCGAAGAGTATCTCATATGTCTTGTAATTGAATGTGACTATTTCTGAAAAGTGTATAATCTAGAATATTTATTTCTGGAATATCACACAAACAATATTATCTAGTACTATGAATTATTGTATGTTAACTAATATGTTAAGTGATTTAATATTCCAAAGTTAGCGACATATAAAACAATGGCAATGGAGCCGGAGGGGGTTGGATGGGGGTGTAGCTCTCTGCCCCCCCCCAATAATTTCCATAAATATGTACCTTATTTATTGTTGAATTATTCACTGGCAAATTCTGATGTTCAGTAATGGGAGCAGCACCCCACACACCCACCCTCAATATGAATTTCTTTCCAAAGCCCCTGTAAAAGGAATCTACAAAGATGTATCATATCTTACCTTAATCAGAGTTGATTGCAGCTAATCGACAGGGATACTCTTACGGTAATCAGCAATGGATATCTTATAGGCACGTTCCCACAGACAGTATAGCACAAACTATTGTCTCTTTTATAGGAGTTATTCACTTCAAGACATCTTAATCCGGTCAAGTTCACCTGAAAGAAAAAGCATTTATTTTATGAGAAATAAAAAATCCAGTTAGGCTATAACTATGAGGCCCACTTCTGGCAAAACTATTTTTTTGCAACTGATATAACATTAAAAAAAATTATTATTATTATTTATTATTATTAATAATGTTAAAAAATCAGTCTTTGTCTATAGAAATTGGAATCATATTATTGCCTCCTTCTCCGATCCCCTCCCGCATTGGATTTCATGGATCCGTCACCGATTAAGTATAATCTTTACAAAAATATTGTTTTCTAATATTTACAATAAATAACGTTTTACCGTATTACATGTTTATGTTAATTGCTGTTAATGTTACTGATATTAAATGAATGTGTAAATGAACACACACACTGCTGGTCTTATTCTGATCGCCATCATTTTTAAAAAGTAATTTTCTTAAAACAACGAAACACCTCCCACCTTGTAATCATGCAGAACAATCCAACATTTAAATTATCTGTTATTATTCTGATATACAACATTTGTTCTTACCTTGAATATTATGATACTGTTAAACCAGAAAAAAAACTTGACCAAAAATGTCAGACAAACTGCATCCACCAACATGGCGCATGTTACTAGGTAAATATCGCATTATTATTATTACGTCATATAGTTGTGACGACATCATAAATGAGGAAAGCGTTTTTTAACTTTAAAGTGCCATGTGCACCATTCATTTTTTCAGTTTCGATTTATTAGGTGAGAAAATTGAACAATGACCCGTATATGGTAAAATCGATGAATGTTACATAATTAAACGTTATAATTTTATCAAAATTCAAACGTGAGTCTTATACATATATGTACCATATAATTTAAAACATTGATACAATTTGTACAATTACGAGGTTTTTTTTAGCTTACTTAAAGAACATGCAAAAAACCTCAAACGGTGAGAAAACTGAACTATGATCTGTATATGTAAAAATCGATAAATGTTACATACTAGTAGTAGTAATTAAACGTTATAATTTTATCAAAATTCTAACGTGTGTCTCATACATATATATTATAATATATGTGAGACCACTCTATATTCCGAAGGTTCAATGGTCCGAAGGTTCAATAGTCCGAAGGTTCATTGGTCTGAAACACTGTATTTCGTGAACTTAGGCTAATGTATATGCATTATAAACATTATCGTCTGGGGCGTAGCCAGAAAAGGAAAAAAACCGAGGCAAACCCAGACGCTGGAAGTTTGAACCATGTGTATAATAAATATCAGTATCATGGTGAAAAAATATAACAAATCTGCGAAACTTCCAGATGAGGCAAGCGCCTCGTCTGCCTGATGTTGGTTGGCTACGCTAGATATCGTAGTATAGTAATACAGTAAATCCTGTCTTAAGAAAACAAAAAAAAGGGAGTAAGAAAACATGGCCTCTTAAAACAGGTGGCTGCTTAATACAGGTTACATTATACTAAATTAGCTGATTTTGGAGAAAATAAAGGTGGCTGTTTAAGACAGGTGGCTGCTTAATACAGGTGGCCGCATGGGCAAGTTTGACAATAGGCAATTTGATGCATACCAGATGAAATATGATTAGTAATAGTATGCTAGCTAATGAAACGGCAGGTAAATGGATGTCATATTTTAAGTAAGATGTAGGGAATTGTCTCTAATTGATGGTACACTATTTTAAATTCAATACACCTCAACACATAATGTTTGTTTTAATATATTCCGAGATTTTACTTTCAATCATCTTTCAAATATTATCCAAGGGAGAGAACTCTAATACGAAATCTTGTGGCATCCAAAAGTTAACATTTAAATTTTCTAAAGACCTGTCGAACCATGTTCTATTTATTTTTACATCACTGTTAGGTGTTGGTCTACTGAGTAAGTTTAAATACGAACATTTTAGTGGTATATTAATTGTTTTCAGCCTTAGTTCGCGGAACTGGTCTCAGGCTCTGTTCAGGAAGTCGTAAGTTGTGAGTTTATTGGAGAAAAGGAAAGGAATTTTTAAGCAGCGCGTTAATCCTGGGGTGACAC
Organism: Symmetromphalus regularis; assembly: GCA_032355785.1. Taxonomy (NCBI): domain Eukaryota; kingdom Metazoa; phylum Mollusca; class Gastropoda; order Neomphalida; family Neomphalidae; genus Symmetromphalus; species Symmetromphalus regularis. The sequence goes on along the minus strand of JAULBS010060553.1, from coordinate 20,185 downwards.
ACCCCACTCTCTTTTTGGACGGGGAGATGCCCATATAATTGTCCTCTCACCCCACTTTGTGCTTCGAAAAATTGAAATTTAAAATTCCTAAATAATAATCTTTATTGGTCATTATTTCTCTTTATTGTATCAGTCATTCAATGTAGGCCTAACACTTATTAACCATATGCCAAGTGGTCTTAGGCTTAGTGCAAATACTGAAATAGGCCTATACCTAAGTACACAGGGGGTCTGTAATGGCATATGTCCTGAGGGGGAATGGGAGACTTCTCCCCCCCCCCCCACTTTTTGGATGGGGGAGGGGGGATGTTCCATCCCTCACACATTTCAAGGTAGCTATAATATAAAGGTTTGGCAAGACATCGACCATTCCAGTATATCCATCAGTCTGGAGGGATGTTTTGATTAAACTTATATAGAATGAGGGGCAAAGCTTTTATGATTTTTTAACATAACACTGAAAGTAAAAATAACTCTAAACTGACCCTAACCTAGGCTTAACTCTAAAGTAAAACTAACTCCTGACTTCAGAGATCTAAAAGTGTAAGAATAAACAGAAAAAAATTGGGGTTTTCTTCTTTTTTGTTACCGAGATTGTTTGTAATTTTTTGTTTTTTTGGAGTTTTTTTTAACGCCCAATATTTGTAATGTGTACACAAGCAGCACCAAGTCAGTTTTATATAGAAATGTAGATTTTTCACTAAAAGCATACATATTGGACAAACTGATAGACAAAATAGACAAAATTAATTGTGTGATGGTCAAATCTTCCAAAATTACAAATACATACAGAACGGTCCATGACTGGTCACTTATTTTCAAGCTTGAATAGGAACACATTTTCATGAAATCGATATATATATCTATATATATATATATATATATATATATATACACATGTATATTTTACATACATTTTGTAAGATCATAAACTAGCTATTTTTATTTTAAAATCGGAATGATTTTTAACACCAAGATGTCTATTTGTATATATTGTATTCTGGAAATCATTGATTTGATGGCTAGTGGATTTCTAAGAAATTCTAGAATTCCAAATAGTCAGTATTTGATCCAGAGGAGATCCAGACCAAGAGTTGTAAATTTGTTGACTTTTGGACACCCCTTTTTACTTGTATTATTATTATTTCTTTTCTTTTTTACATTTTCTTAGTGGAAGGACATGAAAATTAATCAACACTCATCACATGTGGACCCCCCTCATTCACCCCCCCACTTTCAGAATTCCTGCATCTGTGCCTGATAGTTTTTGTTTTATTTTTAAGAATATGTATTGATAGTTGATGAAAATTTGAAGATGAGTAATACAAGTGACACCAAGACCCCAGATGATATCACAGACACATCATCATCAGTTAAGTCTGAGCTTCTAGATCAAACTGTGAACAATGACTGTAAGTCTTCAGATAATTTCACAGATACTCCAACATCAGTCAGATCTCAAGTGGATGACCACACAGTCAATGATGACTCCAATGATTCAGGAATATACTACTTTGAATCCGATCACGTTGCCTTGCGATCCAACCCAGATTATCAGTCTCTTCTCCAAACCATTTCTCTTCTGGAATCTCAACGAATACAAGCAATAAAAGATCTTGACAAGCTTCATGAAGGTCAGGAAAAAGCATTACAGGATCCTATTGCTTTTGTTGAATGTCTTCAGAATGGAAAGCAGTTAGATTTGCCCAAGTTTCAGCATGTTGCAACTCTACCAACTATTGACTGGGAGAAGTATACAAGCAACGTACAGTTTACGTCCTTCGGAGTTCGTCACATGACGAGGTTGAAGAAGCAGTTGGTTCATGGGACAACAGATGGTTTGCATTAATTTTTCTTTACAATTTGGTAATGATTCCATCTACATCTCAATAAGTTTTTAAAAGAAAATAATTTTTGTAATAAATTTATTTTTCATTAGTAATAAAAAAAATTACTATTTTTTTTTTTTTATCATAGACTAAATTAATTTGTTTAGTGTTATTGTATTGTGTATATGTTACCATCCATTTGTGTACATACAAGGATTTATCCAGGCTATATACAGTACCGAACATCATCCCCTTCCCAAAAGTTTCTATTTCTAGACTATAAATTCCAAAATTGGTTAATAAATATAATATTACAGTTACATAAATTCAGTGGTGTGAAAAAAACTTCCCAATTATGACCAAAATTTCACTAATTTTCCCAATCCCTTCATCCATAGGACCGTGGAGAAAAGTCGTGGATAAATCCCTGGTGTATACGTTATGTACATATATTAGAAGAAAAAAAGATTTTTTTTTTAAACTTTAAATTGACCCTCAATGTTATTAAACAAATAATAATTACAGTTCTGTTTTAACAGGGCTTAAAATCATTTGCTTGAGGAGAGCAACAATTATTGCTTTGGGTGGTCGTGTTAATTGGTAGAACTTCCTGTACCTGTTAATAAAGATTAGTTTATAACTTATATAAGTTTGCAGATTGCAAATTGTATTGCAATAAAATGTTAAGATAAAAATCTTACAGTACTGTGTACAGTCCCAGGACAGTCATTGTTGTGAATGTGAGTTACAAAAACAAAATGCTGACATATATCAAAGAAGACGTCAATTGTGAAAGCTGCAATAGATGATTCAACCCCTGCTGCAATTGACAATGCCATGGAGATTCCCACAGACTAATTGTTTTTTTTTCAAGGTGTAATTTTTTCTTATTATTAAATACATGTATGCTAAAATTGCCATTGAAAATGCCATAGACATTTATTTCTCCATAGCATTTATTTTGCTGTGGACATTTTCTTAATTGCAAGAGTTGAATGATTGTATGTGGGGAGGGGCAGGTGAAAAGTGTAACAGCATGTAAAAGATCTTATTCATATTACAAATAGAGATGCATGCAGCTTACTTAGTTCATGCTAATGTTTTTAATTTTCAATGTATTTGTAGAAGAATTGAAATCAAATGGACCAACATCTACTTCCTACTTTCCTAACGCAGACGATTCAGATGTCCGGGTTGTTCGGGGGAGAATCAAAACTGATTCCAAACCATCCACATTCAATCTGCTGTGGACAGTGGAGGAACAGAAAAGGTTTCACAATGATTGCTGTAATTTATCTCTAGTAGTTCATTCACAGACATGCAGCCATATACATGTACATATTGATGGCTTTGGTAGAGGCCTATTTTTTTGTCAGTCAACCTTGATTGCCATGGAGATTGCTGCAGAGTTTTTCATTCATGGCGGCACTTTTGTTGCTGAAGAAATATTATTTTTTTTTTTTTATCAAGGTTTTTAAAAAAATATTATTAAAAATAAAGTATGCTTTACACTAAAAATTCTGTGGACACTATTTCTCCACAGCGTTTATTTTGCCTTGGACATTTTCTTGATTACAGGTGTCGGTCAATATAAAACAAACTATTTTCCCAAAGTTTACAATGGTGTGATGAACTTCTAAGAGCAGGATCTAGCTCAGTCAATAGAGAATTCACAAGAGCTGATTTGGATGTCAAAACATCTTTGAGGACTCATTCTCTGATTGGTTGTTTTCCTTCCCAAACTGTACATCATGACCAGTATATCAAATGCCATGTTTTGTCTTGTCTGTGGGAAAGTGCATAAAATATTCCTTGTTTCTAATGGAAATAAGTAGCAGGTTTCCTTTGGCAGGGGTGCAGAAATGGAGAATGTTTCACTAGCCCATCGGACCAGAACCAATAAAATTTTACTAGCCCACCAGAATTTCTACTTGTCCGCCAGCCTATAGAACAATATATAATTTTTTAACTATAAAGCAACTGCATGATTATCTGACATGGCTTATAATGGAGTGGCGGATTCAACTCCAAAAAATATATATGTGAAAATACTATCAATGAGAAAAATACAGATTGTCCATTGGACTGGTAGTAGCATTTTTTAACTCGCCCATTGGAATTTTTTCTTGCATTTGGCGAGCTGGCAGGTAATTTCTGCACCCCTGCTTCAGTGATTATGTTTCAGAATTATCAAATGGTTTGACTTCAATAACAAATGATTAATAAATCAATATGCTCTAGAGAAGTCATTTTTAAAAAATATATACTTTTGATTAACTTCCCAAAAATAACATTACCAGATATGTGGCCAGAAATGTTTTTTTGTTTTTTTTTGCTTTCTCCATAATATATAAAATATCATCCACCTTCAAGCCAAGGAACTGGATATATATGTAATACATTAAACAAAAATTAATGAGTGGGGATTTGACCTTTGAAATGCCACCCCATGTACACGTCTGATTACTTACAGAAAAGCTTAATTATAAATGTGAAGATAATTACTTATTCAGATTTATAATAGATGATAACAATAAAATACAAAGAAAAATTTGATTAGTTGAAAAACGCAGCCTAGAAGAAAAGTTTAAATGATAATTATCATGTATTTTCATAAACATACAAGACAGGGGGAGGGGGCTGTTGCCTCCCTCCATCCCCCATAAAGCTGGAGCAAGCTTCTTATTCAGGCAAAAATTAAGATAGCATTTTCTTTTAAAACCTTTAAATTCGACCTCTCCCCCTCCCTCCCCAATAAAAATGGGAACATGTATGCCTACCAGTGTTGTGATAACTACTTGTACACTGTCATGATGATATATTAACATTTGTTTTTGGTTTTTAGTTAATTAATTCCTTGTAGTTATCCTTTGTCAATACATGATCAAAATAATCTTGTTAATAATGCAGTTCTCAGATTATTCCAATAAAATATTTATTTGTATTTTCAGACTTGAAGAGTTATTGGTAACATATCCACCAGAGGAGGTGGAGGCCAAACGCTGGCAGAAGATTGCCGAAGCATTAGGCAACCGGACTGTTCAACAGGTAAGAATCAAACTCTTATTTAATATGGTGCCTATAAAAGACTGCATTCCACTTCTTGTTTCTTGTTTCCTTCATTTGAAGCCAAATTTTATAACCACACATTTAGTGAAAATGTGATGGGAGAATAGGACTGGAGAAAAAATGGTAAAATTTCATGTACTTCCACTCGGAAAATGTAAAAAAAAAAGGGGGTGTGTGTTCTGGATCTGCTACTGCATTCCCAAATAAAATTCATGAAATTAAACATGTAAGGATGAGATGTGAATTTTTTTTAATGTTAATTGTTGTGTCCTTCATTTGTTTAGGTTGCCAGTCGAGTTCAGAAGTATTTTATCAAATTGACAAAGGCAGGTCTGCCGGTTCCTGGACGAATACCAAATTTGAATGCTTACAATAAAAAGGTTAGTTTAAACGTATATGAGAAGAAAATAAAGAAATAAAACTGCATGTTATATTCTATTGTTCCAGAATAGCGTATACTAATGATACTTTACCTCTTCTGTTTTATTTACATTTAATAATTTTGGGTAAACATAACATTTTTATTTCAGTGTTGGTTTTCAAATATATCCATCCTAAATATTTTTGGAGTACTCTTTCATGCTATAACATTTATGTTCAAATTCATGAGATAGTTAACAGAGAGATTATTTTTGGTATTTGTGTGTGGCAACATGGCAGTGTAGCTGAAAACGTTTTTGCCACGTCAGACAAAATGTTAGACGTAAAGTACTTTACGTCTGACATTTTAAAGACATATCTGACACTAACCTTTTTCATATCACTGCAATAAAATAAAATAAATTTTTGTTGTTGATAAAATTGATAGTATATTTATATCTGAGTGTTGAAAGATCAACATGTGGACATTTGAAACATGGCAGCCCTCATAACAATAATGAAGGATGGTCATTTCATTGTTTCCTTTCAAACTTTTATTATGTCGGACATAATGTCCACTTTATAAGCACAGAATGTCAGTCATTTGTTCGTTTTCATGGAAATGTGCAATGAGCCAATGTTCTTTCGAATACATTGACATGGACTAGCCTCTGTTAGGTTACTATTATATATATTCAATATTTATTTTACTTGTATTAAGTTTTTTATATGGGATTATTGGCATTTATCAGGGCTAGCGCTGCCACGTGCTAAATTTGCCAATGGCAAAATTTAAAAACATTTGGTGAATTTTAATGTAATTTGGCGAAATAATTTCTTTTAATTATAGCCATTTAAGTGCAGAAAAAATATGACTTTTCAATTTTTGACATTTTTATAGATAATTTGGTGAATGTTACTGTTGTGCCGGAGCAAGTCCCGATTTATGATTTTTTTATGTTTTTGAGATCCACAAAATCTTTATAAATAATAATTTTTGATAAAATTGTTAAACTGCTGTTGTGTTATAGCTGTAGCCCAGAAAATTTTTTTTTGGTGTGTATTAACCCTAATTGACTTTATTTACATGTAGCAGCCAGGTCACCGACACCAAAGGTACAATAAGATGTACCATCAGTCTTCCACTTTCCTACATGCATTCGAGCCACCAGTGTACATGTCTGATGATGATGATGATTTCAAAACCTATGATGATGACAGTCAGTGGAACCAGAGTCCTGAGGTTTCTGTAAGCAATCAAATTTCACACTTTTCTTTTTCTTACTGTAGGTGGCCTTTTTACAGATTATAAATTTTTTTCTATGTAGACACCCAAATTACTAATGAATGGTCTATAAATATAGATTTTTTTGATAAACTATATTTGATGATGAAAAAGCCGTGTTTAAGTTGCTTTAAGGCAAGAAAAACTTGTTATTTTCATAAATATATATCAGTATTTTAATGTGAGAATTAGGCAATGGAAAAGGATTGTTTGTTTTAAAACACCACAACACTCACTCTGGGTTGGTGTGTCGGTATTGAGATTAAAAATCCCATGCCTCAACTGAGATTTGATCCAAGTACCTACCAGCCCTAAGTCCGGCAGCATAACCACTATGCCAATGAGACCAACTTAATTAAGCGATGGAGTTCTAATCCAAATTGTAACATTGTTATGATTATTTTTTTAACATATCACTATTTATGAATCGTTATTCAGTAAACAATATAAAATGCTTGCAAATTATAAAAATTAAATTTACAGATGTCATTAAATTTATAAATCATTGTAAAGATCTCCATTCATAAATGTTTATAAACAAATGAAAATTATAAACAAAAATCTCCTGTTTATTTTAACTAATTTCTTTTGTAGGATGAAGAAGATGTTCCACCAGAATTGCGTTGTACACCAGAATATCATGAGTTGCTTAAATGGAAGATGGTAAAAAGAGAAAGACAGAATGCAGAAGATAAGATGGTGCATCACGTTGGATACAAGGTACAACTTGATTTGTTGAAAATAGAAAATCATTTCAAAGTTTTAGGTATTTATCATCACAGAGAGTAATGGACTGAAATGAAACTTAAAAAGTAATGTTTAATACTTCTGAAAATGTTGGTCATTTGTCTACCCTCGAGTCTGCTTCAAACGCATGCCAAGTGGTTGTAAGTAAAAGTTTTGAAATGAAAGTGAATTGATTTGCAAAATAATATAGATTTGGCTATAAATATAAAGTAAGGGTTTACCTTTAATTTTGTAAACTCAAATGGTAGCGTGTCCACCTGTGAAACGGTCGGTCATCTGATCGATCCTTCTAAGTGGACCAATTTGCAGTTTGGGCTATTTTCTGTTCCAACCAGTGGTCCACAACTGGTTCATCAAAGGCCATGGTAAGTGTTGTCCTGTATGTGGGACAGTGCATATAAAAGACCCCTTGATGCTTATCAGAAAGAGTAGTCTATGTGGCGGCAGCGGTTTTCCTCTAAAAAGTATGTCAGAATGACCATATGATTGCCTTCCAATAACCGATGATAAGATAAAAAATCAATGTGCTCTAGAGGCATTGTTAAATAAAACAAACTTTACTGTTTTATTTTTGTAAAATGAATGTTCCTGGGACTCACCTGTTTGTTTTCTTGGGGTCTCAATGTAAATTAAAAAGGTTTCAAAACTTCCCAAAATCTGTTTTATAATATTGTATTAAGATCTCTTTTTAAATGTTGTCTTAGTTTTATTTTGAATTAATGAATTTTCTCTCTCATGGCATCAATACATCCCTCTTTTTATTCACGACTTTGAGGTTCCTAAAACTTTTCAAGATCAGAAGAATACATGTTTTGTTTATTTTGAATTAATGAATTTTCTGTCTTAATAGTACAACCTATCCCTCTTCCTTATTCACGAGTGAACAGTTTATAAAGTTCTAAAACATTATTTTTATTATTATCTCATTTGGATGCAGTATTTAGTGTGCAGGTAGTTTTAATGTGTCATATATATGTAAGTTTTGTGCATTTGCACGAACTGTTTTGTGATATATTTTTTTCTGTGAATATTAGGTTGCTAATATCAGACACTTTTCTCTTTCAGTGTGACAATTGTGACCGGGAACCTATCGTCGGAACCAGATGGCATTGTGTAGACTGTCCTCAGGATTCAGCCTGTGATTTCTGTGATGACTGTGTCAACTGGTGAGCTAGGTTTAGCAGTCTAGTATGATTGGTGAATTTCTTTTACATTTAGTATCCAATATTGTAAAAGTTCAAGATTCTAGTTTATCCTTTGATCTGATTTGTTGTCTGGGACATTTAGATTAGTGTTCGACTGATCCAGTTCAGCACTCATTTGGAATATTTCTCATTCCAGCTTGTGGTCCACAACTTATTACTGCTTTAGAACAAAAAAAGGTATAAGTCTGTGTTTGGCACTTACTGGCATCACAAAAGTGAGCTGCATTTTGTACACAAAGGGTGTGTGTAGGTTTCTGAAGCTATCCCACATTTATCTTGAAATCAAAAGATATTTCACATAAAGCTTGTGTTTAGGAGAAAAACAGTTTTTGGCCCTTTTTTCCAATAACTGCTACCCCAACTTACCCCCTTTTGGTTCTGAAACAGCATTATTTAACAAAGGCGATGGTATGTGCTGGTCTGTCTGATGAGAAATAGGTTAGTCTTGTTCTGTAAATGAAATTAGCATTCTGTATTACTCATCTAAACTTTTGCTTGTGAACATTTATAATTGGATTGTGAGAATTCAAGTATATAACCAGAATTTGTGAAGGGCATGGGAGACACTTTTTAGAAAGTAAGGTTGACCTCCGAATGAAATCTTTTTAATTTCAGCTTGGAAAAAGGGGAGATAATGTTATTTTCACACCTTTTAAGTACAGACCTGTAATGTCCTTACTTGTTACATTGTTTATTATATTTATTCTTCCTTCTGTTTTAGTGTATTTGAGTCAAACACTCACAACACGAGTCATCGTCTCAAGCCCGTGAAACAGGCAGGAAACCCTACCATCGACCAGGATTACGTCAAGTTCATGCCTGGAGACTACAACTACTTGGATCCAAACTACATGCCAGCCAGCTGAACGTTAAAACTACAAACTGAACATTGTTGGTTTTGGGACGTTAATCTAAAAGCATGCACCACCCACTGGTTAAGCAGAGTATGTTGTGAGGGCAACATTTAACAAATGAGTAACCAATGTTGTCATGCTAACCTTCAAAAAGAATAAGTGAGGGTAACATTCAAAGAATAAGCGACCCATGTTATAAGGGCAGCATTCAAAGAATAAGTGACCCATGTTATAAGGGCAGCATTCAAATAATGAGTGACCCATATTATAATGGCAGCATTCAAAGAACAAGTGACTCATCTTGTGAGGGCTACCTTCAAAGAATGTGTAACCCATCTTGAGGTCAACAAAGAATGAGTAACCCTATTTTGTGAGGGCAACATTCAGTGAATTAGCAACACATCTTCTGAGGACATTTAAAGAGAGTAACCCACCTTGTGAGGTCGACATTTAAAGAATGACTAACCCACCTTGTGAGGGTGACATTCCCAAATGGGAAATTCTTCCACTGAACTAGTATTCAGGACGACAAGATGTTGAACATTCTGCAGAACATGTCTTTGCAGCCCTTGAAATTCAAACATATTTATGATGGCATCAGTTCAATTTGCTATGGCACAATAGCAATTTTATAAAAAAAAAATTATAACAGCAGTACAATGCTAGCATAAACCAATTATATGGCAGCTTTTACAGCAGTAATGCCAATTGCTGCCATGAATTTTGAGGATGGCTTCGTGATTTCAGATTTGATGTTAATTGAATAAACCCATTGTTACTACTTAGATCTTGTTCATTATTTCATGCCAAAATTTAATTTACAAATTAATTTGTTAAAGTTTCTTTGACTCACTTTCCAAATTGAAGCAAAGTTATTAAAAGGTTATAAATGACATCAGTGTTAAATTTTGTTACAGAGAAATTATAGTCACAAAGCTATTTAATATGTGATTAAGTTCATCTAGTGTGATGGGATGTTGGATCACCTCTTCAGGGAACCATTTGGACTATTTCTTGTTCCGGTGAATGACTGTGGTATCTCCTGTCTGTATTAAAGTTTATATAAAAGATCTCTTGCTGCTAATTAAAGAGCAGCTTATGTGCCAGCAGCAAGCATATTCTGCAGATTGCTTATAATAAAAATTGACAATGCTGTGAAGATTGCACTTTTTTTTTACCTGCAGACTAAATTATTACTTGTTTTAAAGGTGTATTTTTTCTGAATAAAAATAAAAGTATACTTTAGCTAAAATTGCCTTGGAAAATATCTAGGACAGCATTTATTTTGCCATGGACCTTTTCTTAATTGCAGGGGTTGTCTAAATGCACTCACCGTAGTTCTTTAGAGTCGTTAAGTGAATTATGGCAGTTTAATAGAAGAACATCTGCACAAGCCTATTGGTACATGCAACAAATACAATACTTCTAGTGTTTCAAGAGAAAAAATTGTGCCTTAAAACTGCCAAATGAACACTTGACTGGTTATATTATTCAGTTCCTGCCAGTCTTTAAATCAATTTGTTAACATTTTGTCGTATGACTCAGATAAGTTTACGATTTTGTTAATGGTAGATCCATGGAGGATATAAGGGGTACAACTACCTTTATTTTTTAGATTATATATTTCCTTCGGTATTTGCCTATGGAACAGTTGTAGGACATTGAACGGTCAAGCTAAAGATAGTAGTTCAAAACCAATTTGAGGTTGGCTTACACTTTCACAATTAGCAAATATCTGACATCCAATAACAGATGATTAATAAATTAATATGTTCTGGTGTTGTCATTAAAGATTTCCTTTGATGTGCGACATCCACCATTATACAAACATACCTTTTTTTTTTCTTCTCTTTTTTTTTTTTTTTTTTTTGCCAAACGCTCTATCACACACTACTCTTAATCGGCTGACAATTCGTTAAAATGTACATTCGAATAAACAAATTTTCTTCTTTTTTTTTCACTTCTGTGAATTGGGTTTTTATAGGTTATACATTTTGTATTTTCAACCTGAATTTAAAATATTCTTTGATCACCATTTTGGGGAATCTACACTGCTTCATCTTTGTAACACATTTATAAATATGCTGTTGAAACATGGAAGACAAAATAAACAACACAAATCGTTTTCTAAAATATTTTTAGTACAAACATTACATGAACAGATGTCTCTTATTAATAAGTACAGCATCTTCTACACTCTATGACTGTAAGTATCCCCTGAAAAAAAATATAACATAAGGTAAACATTATTTTTTATATTATCTATAGAAATCTATTTCTTCAAAATAAATGCAATAAAAAAAACATGGGACATAGGAAAATTGATTTCTTTGCAAATATGTTGTCATTTTCTCATTGTTGACAGAAACTAAACTAATCAGAAAAGCAAATTAAAAATACTGTAACATTAAATAATGTGAAATCATATTTATTAACAAAGTCAACATTCAACTCTTGAACAAACATGTTGGTTCCCTGTCATTCATTCATAAAGATAATAGTGACTTCAGAAAAATGCTAATTTGTTTAAAAACTTGTGAATAAATTTTAAGGAATTTATTTTCAGAAAATAGATTATTTTAAGCTTTCAAAGATAAAGTCAATACACTAGCAGGGCTTGCTAGATCTAGCACAAAAGTAATATTTGCCAAATATCTATAAAACACCAAAAAGTCAAAAACAAATTATCTTAAATAGTTATTGTGAAAGAAATTTTATCAAACTAAAATAGAATTTGACAAATGTTTTAATTTTGCAATTGGTAAATTGGGTGGAGTGGCAAAGCTAGCTAAAGAAGGGAATAATTCAGAGAATAACTGCGGAAACAGTATTATCCATAATCATTCAGTTTAAATATGTCCGATATTCTAACATCAAAAACCTGTAGTGTCAAAATAAGTAAATTATTCACCCATTTCAAATTCAAATTATGCTGTGAAAGCACTTAATTGCTATTGCTAATTGCTTTTCTAGAAGCACTACAATGTCAATTTCAAGAAAATGAGCAAATTCCAAGGCTATAAAATGCTTCCGTAAACCACTTTTACAGTAGCTTTTACAACAGCACTGTCTACTCCCACCACAAATTACTGGGGTTAATTATTTCAGAAACTATCCACCCATAGCTGTACATTATCATATGTATATACAGGAGCATCAATTCTGGGTAGGACACATCACTCCACCACTTTTTGGGGATGCTTATATATAATTACATCCTCACACTTTTATAAAAAATTAAAATTAAAATGCATTAGACTATTGTAGTGTTATCATCTTACAACAGCTTTGTTTTTTATGGAAAGGTGTAAATTTTTCTCCAATGTGATTTCAAAATGCTGAAAAAGGCTTTTCAAAAACAAATTGTAGAAGGTGGTATGGCTCCACCCCCCCTCCCAGCTCCATCCTCCACCCCCCTCCCCACTTCCAGGAAGTGATTGTCTCCCTTGATATTATGCTGTGTATATGTACTAAACCAAACTGACACTTACGGCACTTTTATTCTCATAAAAACTTTACACATGAAAAATGAGATGAGAATAGAGATGATTCCAATGCTGAGCAGGAGAATGCGATTAAGGCGTGGCATCATAGGCTTGTTAGTCTGGTCAAGGATCACGAATCCCATTCCTCCCAACATGAAGAGGAAACTTGCTGCCAACCCTTCCATTATGTACTGACCATTGATTCTGTGTGGCATGAATGCAACCTAAAAATAAATAAATGAAAAAGAAAAGTTTGTTTTATTTAACAACACCTTTAGAGCACATTGATTTTAATCTTATAATAGACATTATGAGCATGACATCAATTATAATATTATGGTCATTCTGACATTTATTTAGAGGAAACCCACTGCCGTCACACAGGCTACTCTTTTGGATGGGCAGCAAGGGGTCTTTTATATGCACTGTCCCACAGACAGGACAGCACATACCATGGCTTTTGGTGAACCAGTTGTGGGCCACTGGTTGGAATGCAGACTTTACAAAGGCCATGTAGAAAAGAATTAACTGATGTGCATCTTGTAATTTTGAAAAATAATAATATATATGAAAGGTTGAAGATGTCATTCTAGGTAACACATAAATACATATCTTGCATTCTGTAATTTCTTATAATGGAAATCGAGAATAACTGACTTACTGGTTTATTGTTTCCTCTTTCATCTGTTGTATGTCCAATGCTTGGAGGTTCAACAATCACATCATATATGATACCTGAAAAACAGAACATATATTTATAAAGTAGTTCATACAATTTATCACTTAGATATCATATAATACGTCATTTTCATTGAATAAAATATGCACACTCACGAAACTGCACTGGTGTAATTAATATAACTTTACTGAACAATGGATAATTGGTATAAATCAAAGAAAACTTAAGTTTAATAACAATCCAGCAAATACATTACAGAAACAAAAACAGAAGGGGTGGGGCGTCGCGCCCCAGAGGTTGAAGTAAGAAACAGTTCAAAAAGTAGGTGGTGCCTAATAATTATGTATTATAGAATATAGTTTTTTTATACGCACATTAAAATATTTACTTTGAATGACATATATATGTGTCCATATCACTGTACACTACACAAGTAATATAAAAGACGTGTTCAATAGGAACGTTCGATTTTTAAAAATAACTATGCCTAAGGCTAAGGTACCCACGATAATTGGTTACGCGTCGATATAGGTTTTTGCTACCCTAAACATCATGAGCATGACTTACCTCCAGTCACTAAAAAGTAAGAAAATAAAACCATAGCAAACATAAACATTGCTGAAGGTTGTTTTAACCATGATGGTTTCTTCAATTTTAGGTTTGGACATTCCAAAACGCTAAACGGAATTCCGTAGATAGCATCCATGTTGTGAAATGTGGCAGAGGAAGTGAAACTTCCCAAGGGGTAACGTCCCCTGACTGATTATTTGTACGGACCCGTATAATGTTCAACGGGCTGTTAGTCCGTACGACATTCACAATATTTTGAGAACCACGTTGCCTTAGTAAATTATGTATTTTATTTAAAAGCTTGCATATAATAATTTTGATGAATAATTTAACTAAACTATGTTTGTTCATTAAGTGATGAAATTATTTAGAAATTTTGTTATATTTTTCTTTTTAATTTCGTGATGTGTGGTTGTTATATGTGAATAATAATGTGCATTTACTCTATACCATCCATGTGTGTGTGTGAGTGTGTGTGTGTGCGTGCGTATATTTGTCAAATGCAATTTGTTCTTTTGTTCTTCGTATCAAGCAGTTTGTAGCTGCTTTCAACATTAATTTTCGTGTTTTATTCTTCTACGTGAGACATTTTAAAGCACTAAATATTTTGATCGATCTTGGGCATCCGAAGAAAGATTGTAAAGAATTCCCTGCATACAAATAGAATTTCTGTGAAATTAAATATTGATCTGGTGTTTCATTTGTGCTTACATTAATACTTGTAAGTCTCTAGATGGGAATACTTTTGTTTTTACTAATGTTGCCATATTAAACAATTTCCAAGATTCCGATTCGAAATAATTTTAGTAAAAAGCCACAACACAAGCAATTATTGATATATCAACAATAATAGTTCAGTCATGCTATGAAGTGTTAAATCACAGGATGAGAAACCTCCCTAAACCATCTACCATAGTCTAGATTAAAAGATAATCCGTGTATAGTCCTTTAGGGGGTGCGTTTGTGAAGGCCCGAATGTTTTTATTTTCGTTTTTAACGTTATTCTAGTAAATTAGCGTCAATACAAATTTGCGTTTACGGACTTCGACAGATTTAGGGGGTGCGTGCGCACCCTTCGCACCCCCATCCACACCCCCTGCATACGGGCCTGGTGAGGTAGTCATGCATTCTTTTTATTAATTTACACGGTTTTATAATCATAATATGTGATACCGGTAGTAATTTATTTAATGTAGGGCCTAACTGTTCATTGTTACATGTGTTGAAATGCATACGTGTGCTAAATTTATATGTATATTGTTTGTTTCTCCTACTATACATGTACTTTATATGATTCATATATAAAGAAATAAAGATTTGATTTGATTTGATATCCTGGATAAAATTAAAGAAGCGGAAGCATCCTAATTTAATATTGTTAAAGATTCACTTTCGTGTCTTCAGACTTTACAAAATTCAAAGCAAACATTCCTTAATAATTATTGGAATTCGATATAAAATTATTTTATCATTTAAAAATAATAATGTATTTTATTGTGTGTCCTATAATGTTTACATTGAAATAGAAGACTTATATGACATAACTGCCTTGTAAAGTTAATTTTGTTTTATTTAACGACGCCTTTATAGCACATTGGTTTTTATCTTATCATCGGCTATTTGACGTCAATCATTATGGTCATTCTGACATATTTATTTAGAGGAAACCCACTGCCGCCACATAGGCTACTCTTTCCAATATGCAGTAAGGAGTCTTTTATATGCATCGTTCCACAGACAGTACAGTACACACCACGGCCTTTAATCTGCAATTGGGTCCACTGAGGATTGATCGTTGAATTTGTCTTACAAGTGTGAATATGGTTTTGTCATATACTGATTTTATTAATATATTTTGTAACCCGTAAGATAATTTGGACAAGATTTATGCGGTAGCAAACACGTTTCTTGTTTAAGCAATACAATTTGTATATAATGTATATAGTGGAATTCAAACCTGGCATCAGGCAATCTTCTTAAAGAAGAAAAGAAGACTTTCCACCTCCAGCTTGTGTACGTTGACAGTGCGTCACTTTTTTGTGGATTCATTTAGGTTGGCAGTATTTATTTTCATGCTTATATCCAATTAAGGAATAAGCATGCTGTCCTGGGCACACAATTCAGCCTCCTATGCTGTCTGTCCAGAACAGAGGTTAGTGCTGGTAAGAGAGACGAAACTCACTGCCGCCACACTAATACAGCTACTCCTATCGATAAGCATCAAGGGATCTTTTATATGCACGATCTCACAGACAGGATAGAACATACCATGGCCCTTGATAACCAGTTGTGGTCGGTTTAAGTGGTATACACCTACCCAGTGAGCCTTGCAAAGCATTCACTCTGGGATGGAGCTAATAATGAGATTTAAAATACCCTGCTTCGACGGAGATTCGACCCCAGTATCTACCAGCCGTGAGACCGGCGGCTTAACCACTGCGCTATCTACACCCGTAGGATTCATTTAGTTGCAGTTACTAACGACATCCCGATACATTTCAGGCGCAGGCACAGTTTTAAGGAAAGTGGGAGTTCAATTCTCTAAAAACAAAATTGAGGGGGGGGGGTCCATTTTAATACACAAAGTCAAAAATCGTTTCTTAGAAAATCAAAGGGGAGGGGTAAACCCCCTAAAATCCCATTAAATTCCGCTACTGCATTCACACAAAAAGAAAACCATCAGCTATTGGACGCCATTCCAAAAACACCAGCCGCTTTCTTTTTATTTCTTTAGCGGGGGGGGGG
>JAULBS010060484.1:0-22902 GCA_032355785.1 Symmetromphalus regularis | reverse complement strand
AGGAAACCCGCTGCCGCCACATTGGCTACTCTTTCCGATAAGCAGCAAGGGGTCTTTTATATGCACCGTCCCATACAGGACTGCACATACCACAGCCTTTGATAATACTTCTACAACCAAATCATTTATTCAGAGGAATTAGTAAAAAAAATACATGTATATTGCACAAAGGCATCATTAGCCATGAGTTCTTACATATCATCCATAGATTATGAAAATAATCTATATTGTGAGAGATACTCAGATAGCAATATCTTTTGCTTATATAAAAAGATAATAATGCATTCGAGTGTTTTTGGTTGCCCAGCATAAAGATAAATACCTATTTTAAATTTAATCATTTAAATTTAATTTGAATTAAAAAAGTGATATATTTTTACACATATATGAAATGATAAACTAATGTATGTATTTCTAAATGTTCATCATTGTATATGTTGTATGTGAGAAGTGCACATACATGAGACGAACAGTTTAGCCCAAAGCCACTTCTGATTCATGCATGTACATTAATGTTATAATATTACATATTCACAGAAAGAACCATTCATAGGGTTCACTGTCATCAAAAATTCATACCCAACAGTGTGCTACATTTAAGTTTTCAAACTTACACTATAACATGACATTAAAAAAACAAAAACTAATATTTTATTAACTATATTTACGATAAAGCACCGTAGGACAGATTTTCATAGTGGAGGGTGGGGCTCAAAAAAGGTCTTGCAAGTTTTGTTACTGTAAATGTTGGATTGGAGAAAGAATTCTTTAACCGAAATAAAAAATGGCAAAAAAAGTGGAGAGCTAAGCCACCCCATAGCCTCCCCAGCTCCTATATTTCCATTACTTACATGTACTTCCAGTCTTTACAAAATATTATTTAAATGGGAAAATGAATCAAAACCCAAAAATAACTATTTTTGAACTGTGACATTTGTACTTGAACTTGCTTGGATTTTATTTTCTGAGGAGACAAAGAATTAGTCATCCAACTTGTGACAACAAATGACTGCAGTAACAGATATATATGTTTTCACAACACTACACACCAGGTACACATCATGTAAAGCAAACAAATACAGTTCTAGCAACACAAAATTTATAAAGATGTGCCATGCTAACATCAAGGTAAATAGTGTGAATGTGCCGTCTGTTCAAAACTAAGCTCAAAGACAACTGTGAATACACTTTTACAGGTCTGCAGCTAATCAATGCTGACAGATGGTCTCAAGAGCTCTGTGCTGCTCTCGGCTGATGGCAAAGGTGATGCAAGTTCAATCTCCATTGCACACTGAAGGTTTTCACATCATATACATGAAAATTCAAAGACGGATATATTCAAATCACAAAGCCACGTTATCATCAAAGTAAAATTCAATATGGTTCAAACCTCCCAGTTAGCACAGAGACATGCATCTATACCAATCTTTTTAGAACGTTGTGATGCATTGTTTAAACTGTACCTATTTTCCATTCCAACCAGTGATCCACAACTGGTTTATCAAAGGCTGTGGTATGAGCTGTCCTGTCTGTGGGATGGTACATATAAGATCCCTTGCTGCTAATCAGAAAGAGTAGCCTATGTGGCAGCAGCATGTTTCCTCTAAATAAATGTCAAAATAACCATATGATTGACGTTCGATAGCTGATGATTTACATACAAATATGATGATCAGTAATACTAGATATTTATTTGCCAAGTTAATAGGTTAGAGATTATTTATAAGATATAATTATTTTCCTGTTGGGCTTGGTATGAAAATTATGGGAATACACCTACATGTACATTATTCATGCATTAGTTTTGTCATAAAAGTTGTATTATACTTACAAGTATATAATATAAAAAACAATTTCAATATTTTCAATTTAATTATTATGAAGATCAAATAACATTTCTTATTCTTAATGTTCTGTGTAAGGCATAACATTTGCAATGTTGTATGCTTCACTGAAACATGAAGCAGACTTTCTGTTGTATGTGGGTGCTGATAACACAACATGTCGATGTCACTGAGAAAACAATATTGTCTGACTTTTAAAAAAACAGGACAGAGAGAACACAACTTGTTGCGATCCTATTGACCACCGTGGCCAGGTTCAATTCAGTGTTTGTGCAATAAACATAGGAGTGCCACAGAATTCAGGTGCTTCTCCCTTACAAAATGTAAGTGCAAACAAATCAACATACTTGTTTTAAACTCTTCATATAAAGACAATGTTTAAAATAATTAAATTAATTCAATGCAAATCAATCATCAATCTAACTACAAAATTTTGTGTCTCTTTATAATTATACTAAATGTGGACAATTACCATGAAATTTGGCGTAAACTGAAAGAAAGCTGGAAGAAAAACAAGTTCTATGGTACAAATTATATTGATACTTTTATTAACATGTATGTACCTTAAATTGGCAGAAAAAATTCTTAGTAAATCAATTTTACCTTAGCCACATATGAATGTATACATTTATTTTAATAATGTTCAATATTATTAAGTTAATAATTTCATATAAACTAAATATTCTGTGTATCCTTTTAAAAAGCCAAAACATATATAGATCTATATATACATGTATATATATATATATAAAATCCAGACTAATCCAGAAGGTAAGAAAGGAAAGGTGAGTTTGTGTATTTTGAGCAAGGTGTTGTCAAAATGCGGAAAATCAAACATGAATGTTGTAACTAAACTACAATAGTTATTTCAACAACGGAGACAACATAATCATGCTGTATTAGAATGGGAAAGCCAAAGAAAGGGAAAACACTGTGAATTGACTTTGAAGCAAAAAGTTAACGTAATAAATGACAGTGAAGGAAAAACTCAACACAAGCTTGCAGAGACATTCAGTATTAGTAAAACTAAAATAATGTTAATCCAGTAATAGGACCACTTAACTATTAAGACCACTTTTTATTAAGACTCACTGGTGGTCTTAATAACTGGGTTACAATATATAATAAATATATACATAAAGATAATTCAGCACCAGTTCTGGTGGCGCAGTTGTTAATCTATCGGTCTTGTGGCTGGTAGGTACTGGGATCAAATCTCATGGGATTTTTAATCTCCATACTGACTCTAACCCAGACCGAGTGCTCTGAAAGGCTCAGTGGGTAGGTTTACACCATTTACACTGACCAGTGGTCCACAACTGTGGTATGTGCTATCCTTGCTGCTTATCGATAAGAGTAGCTCCATAAGTGAGGCGGCAGCAGGTTTTGTGTCTCCTAATAACACTAACACTTTAACAGGAAGCTGAGCTGTGTGCCCAGGACAGTATGCTTGAACCTTAATTGGAATATAAGTACGAAATAAATTACAACCAACCAACTGGTAATTGAGCATATTGGCAGAGTGAGACCTGCTTATGACAGAGATACACATAAACTCAAATCTCTGCCAGCTTGTAATTCTCCTCACACCAACCTGCCAACCACACCGAGATCAAATTTATAACTCTCTCATTTTAATGACAAGTCCAGCCATATCAGTCAATCAGTGATGTTGGCTGTCCAGAGAGGTATGTGTGAACTGCCATAGACCTCTCAACAGAATGCATAGCAACTCAAGACATAATACCAGACACAGCATGCATGCATGTTACTGTCAATCTTCAGAGTCAAGTAGTTATTATAGCACAACTCACACATACCGTTACCTGTAGTACTAGACACAACATGGATGCACACTTTTATAGATATATATGAACATGTGAAGTGTGTGCACCTGAGGTGTGATGGATCATTGGATCAATCTCCATTAGCAGACGCATTTCAGCTATTTCTCGTTTCAGTCTGTGGTTCACAAATGGTGTAACAAAATGTGGTACACGCATGGGCAGTCTGTGGAAATGCACATGTATATAAACGATACTGTGCTCTTAATTTAAAAGAGTAGCTTATGTGGTGGTAGCAGATTTCCACAATTTAATGATCCCCAGCACAAATAAATAAATCTGAAGGATATCTGCTGCCACCACATAAGCTAATCTTTCTGATTAGCAGCAAGGGATTTTTTATATGTGTGTTACCACAGACAGAACAGCCCATACATGTACAGCCTTTGTCATGTCATTTGATCGTGAGTGATAAACACTGTGTTTGACACCTAATAGCCAACTGAATAAACAATGTGCTGGCATGTCGTTAAACAAACAATCCTTTTTCCCCCCCCCATGCTTGTACTATCAGTATACACTATATACAGGTTCTATTATAGAGTACAACTTAGTCATAATACCATGCATAGATATGTACTGTATGTATTTTACAAAGCACTTGCTACTATCAATAAACAGGTTCAGTTATTAAATACTAAAACTTAAGTCATAATACCATGCATAGATATGTCTATACACATTTTACTGTGGAATAGTTACATGCCCATACAGGTATTCATAATTCAGCTACAAAACAGAAATAAACTTTAATTTTCTATTTGTATTACAAAGGCAATAAAAATTCATAAGATTATCATGATATAACATGAGAAAGTGATCTTTGCTGGGAAAGTATGAGTCTCGCAGTCACACCAGAAGCAACAGAGGTGACAAGTATGTAATGTTACAATAAAACTTGATATGAGGCATACTATGTAGGCACAGTTTGCATACACCTACATACCGCCAACCTGAACCATCAATCCACAGTTTTGAGTAGTTTATTACACTACAGCAGCACGTGTGTTTATAACAAACACATGTTGCTAATAATGAAAAGAAAAAATATCTCATCAAGAAACCTGTTGCAAAGAAGCGAGTGCTATAGATTTTTGCCAATATCTTTTGTTATTACATCAAGAAAAAAGAAAAAATCTGGTTTTAAAAAACATTCATCATACATTTTTTTGGAAGTAAAAACTTAACATGTGACAATAATTAAAACTTACGTGAATAAAAAGTTTGTTTTTTCTTAGCGGATCTTCTTAAGGATGAAGTTCGATTAAGATATGGTACAGACAGCTCCGCCACAGGGGAAGTGGCCATCATGATGTGTGACAAGGTAACAAAAAAAAGTTAAGTCATCAACAAGTAAATCCCTCCATTAGATTTAGATGCATTAGTCTTTTCCAGTTGGACATGACACCAAACAAATCAGTGAACTGACAATAACCCACACTAAGATGAGTCTACTCTAGACTATATGATAAGAGAGGGAAATATAGGTCACACTTCAGAGAGAAGATCCTAAATAACTTCTTGGAACATTCACAGGGGTGGCAGGATGTCTGTGCCGTCGCAAGTGTTGATTTTTCTTGATCTCTTATACTTGAGTAACACAAGATTTTGTGGACTTACTACAGAACATCTCTCAAGATACAAATTAATTATCTGTTCCTGATAATCTGTAAAATATTCAGGGATAAGTTGAATTTTTAACAACTTGTGTATACGATGACAAACGAATGGACTAACCCGATTAACTGTCCAACCAAGCTTGTCACAGCCTGGAAAGATGGAATCTGAATCCAAGATATGGGAAACCACACATTTTGCAGTCTTGTTTTTGTATTTGATAACTGATCCTGCCTCACATGTGTAGATAAGTAATGCACAGGTACATATAGCATGTACTTATTTCAACAACAATAAAAATGTCGGTCACAGAAATGTCTTATTTTAATATTTAAATTTTAAATTATTTACATGTCATGTAATAAATATTTATATATTATAATATAACGTTAAAAAAAATATATATATATATATAAATAATTTAAAAGAAATGTATAATCCGCAAAAGAAAATAATTTTTGTAATTTTTAAATATTAATTCCTAATAATTCCGTTTTTAATCACAATTTAAAAAATAATAATTATAAACTTTATATATTTTCCTAAATGGATGGAGGGAAGGTAGGGGGTGGGGTGATGACCTGGAAACTAAAATATCTGTTTTGTTAATTAAGAACAAAGAATTTTTCTGCATGAGTTCAACTTTTGAGCTACATGTAGCCAGACTATAAAAGAAAGGAAAGCTAACACCCCTAATGAAGATAGAGCAGCTCATATTTCTACCTATGACCACAGGGGCCACAGATCTCTGGCCATCACAGGTTATTTCAGCAGGTGTGAGGTAATACTAATTTGCTTGTTTACTTTAACACGCCTCCTCTAACAGGGCTGTTAGTTTGGCAGATTGTTTTCATCACTGCAGCATGGTTTAGCTATGAGCCTTCACTGAACCTGTTCTTATCAAGAGTTTTCATCCTGCTTTTGTTAGTACTATGTACAGTACATTTACTCATTATTTACCATTACTTGCTGATCAAATATTTTAACCGTGACCCTAAACATCATTTTAGAATATTTTAACACTGACCCTAGACATATTATTTTAGTATACATATACATGTTATTTGTATGTTTAAAATATTAGATGAGTCAGACTCTCAAGCTGATGAAAGTGGTTCAAAACCCATTAGAGGCTGGCTCACATTTGACCATGTGTCAAAATAACCAAATGTTTGACATCCTATAGCTGATGATTAATAAATAAATGAGCTCTATGGCGTTGTTAAACTTAAACAAAACAAAAGATTGGAAAAAAAAGATTTTAAAAGGTTTAAAATAGCGTTATAATTGTTATCTGATTCTGTACATATAATTATTATAATATGTAATAGTGCAAACTTCTAAGACTTTGCTAATCAAAACAAAAGAGTGTTTGTTTAACACAAACAAAAATGGCAACTAAAAAGTGCAAAAAACAGCTAAAGCTAAATTAATGTACAAAAATCTTTTTTCCTCATAAAAAATACAATATTCAAAATAATTTATTCAAAATTTGGATTTGTTTTTAATTTTCGAAACTGTTTTAATTTTTGTTAACTATTCCAAGAAAAGTTCTTAATAAAAACTGACATGATGCAAAGTGCAGTAATGTAACTCGAATTACAATGTTTCATGTTAGTCCCAAAAATGGTTTCAGTTCCTCTGAATCAATACTATATGTTTATTGTGAGCAAAATTTAGCAATTATGATTCCATTTCTTGAAAGGGCATATGAGCAGAATTGTATTTCCAGACCCATGGGACACACCACAATTCATGCTGTCAGTAACTAAATTTGTTGACATTAACTTTCATACAAATTAGGTACATAATTTATTGTTTGGCTAATAATTGTCTTTTTTTTCCTATTATGTTATTTTCTTCTTTAAAATGCCACTGACTGTTATAAAAAAGACTATAATATGTTCTCTCTTCCCAGTGTGGAAAATGCCAAAAAAAGTCTCATTGTTGCTATTTAGGAAAAGTAGCCTCTGTTATGGTAGCAGATTCTTTTGTAAACCTATAAGCAAAAAGTAAAGTAAAGTTTGTTTTTATTTAACGACGCCTCTAGGGCACATTGATTTTTATATTATCACAGCTATTGGACGTCAAATATGTGGTCATTCTGACATATTTCTTTAGAGAAAACCCACTGCAGCCACATAAGCTACTCTTTCTAATAAGCAGCAAGGGGTCTTTTATATGCACTTTCCCACAGACAGAACAGCACATACCATGGTCTTTGATGAACCAGTTGTGGGCCACTGGCAGGAACAGAAAATAGCCCAAACTGGTAAATCTATAAACATTATAGCTGCTGATGAAACAATGGTTGGAACATCATTAAATAATGAATGCTTTCTTTTCTTTAATTTGTGAGTTCTAGAATGCCTCAACTAAAATATTACTTTATTTTTGTTACTGGTTACTAAAATTAAAAACATGTGGGCAGACAAGATATACACTCCCACCTGCTCCTGGTCCATGTTTGCAAAACCTGTTTCCATTATGCACTCCAATCTAAATTTAGCCGTGTGTAATGACGGCCTGAGCATAAAGAAGTTTATTATGGTACTGGAAAAGAACTCTAAAATTGGCTAAGTCTAGAGGACAATAACTATTAAGTGCTAATAAAATTTCAAACCACTTTTGGTCATCAGGCTGCGATGAATTTGTTAATGAGAGTTCACGTCACTTAAAAGTGACAATTACATTTATAAATAACAGTCTAACAAAGAAAATTAATGACGATGTATGGTTTCAGAAAGAAAAGACCAAAATCTAAAACTAATCTATTCTGGGTTGTTTTGTGTAAAATAAAGAAATGAAACTTGAAATATTTACAAACTTTATGTAATGTAAATGGACAGAAAAACCCCAGGTGAAAATAGGTCACCATTTATTTATTAAGAGGATATAGCATCTATAATTACACAGAAAAGAATATGATTTATTTTTTAAGAGCTGTAAATGTTCCATATTTAGCAAATATAATTCAAGAGGAATCTTCACATGAAGTGGATATGACAAAGTAGACAGGACAAGAGCTATTAATACTGGTAATAAATTTTCACCAGGTTTAAACATTCAGGTTAGGACGACCTGAACAACAGAAGGTGACAAGTCACTCAGAGCAGGATATTTATAACATATAGAGTGAGCCTCAGTGGTCCGTGGTAGAACATCAGACTCTTAAGCTCAAGACAGTGGTTCAAAACCCATCAGAAGCTGGCTAACACTTTAGACTATGTGTCAAAAATTATCAAACATTTTACATCCAATAGCCTATGATTAATAATCAATGTGCTCTAGTAAACAAAAACAAAACAAAAAAAATATGACTGATAGCATTACAGTCTATAAGGAATGTCAAAATATTCAATCTTTTTTGTGTTTTTATAGGATGAAAATAGCAAAAAAAAAAACTTTTAACATACCCTGAGAAAAATGATTAATTAGCAGAGATCTATCTAATATCAAATAAAACATAATAATCATTTGTGACAAATAGTGTAAAGGAGGAAAGAAAAATCCAGATTTTTCAATTCTGTTAGGCTACATTTAACATATCTCTAAACTTACATCCAATTAAGGTTCTAGAATACAGTACTTAGCTTTTTGGACTGCCTGTCCAGAACAGAGAGAGAGGAAACCCCCTGCCATTATATAATGGGGCTACCTTTATTAATAAGCAGAAAGAGATTTTTTTATATTTACATGTCCAGAGACAAGACATTACATACATGAGTACCAAAATCTTCAATGAATGCATTGGAGGAGATCTGATCTTATGACCTAGTATACCTCAGGTGGACAATTTGACCGCGAAGCTAAATCCTGCTCGTCTTTGTTATGTGTAACCTTTCATGGTTTGGATTTGAAAATCATATCACATGACATTGTGTGGAGATGATTTATAATATGTAAAAAAATTAAAATAAGGACAGCAGATTTGCTAAATTTCACATTTAATAAAAAGGATAAAATAAAATGACAGAAGGTGAGTACATTTACATTTTCAGGAGAGCTATCAGGCAATCACTTTCCTGTAATGGAAAATTACTAACACAACAACAAAATTAACTAATCCTGAGAGTTGTTTTGTTTGATTACGACCCCAGTCGTACATCAAAGTGTTAATTTAAACACGAATGATAGACATCATGATGACTGTTTTCCAGCAGACTGGAAAGTAAAAAATCTTTACATGAATGTAAAACAGCATAATCAGTGTTCAAGAGAGAATGAACATGCCCAGCCTGTAACCAGGAAGTGTTCCAAGTGTTCTGGTCATCATCACCAATGACATACTTATTTATCAGTGTATACAGAACAAAGAGAACAGCATTAAACTTCACCAGTTCATTCATTAATTTCTAGCATTTGAGAATTATTCAAGATTTTAACATTTTCAAACAATATACACAATGTTTTTGTGTATCTGTTCAAACAATCTTTCATGTAGATGACAATACGTTTTTAAAACTTATTTATTACAATTTTTGTTTTAAACAGGCAACATAATTATAGTTTAATCATGCCATCTGTAAACTTGTAATACTGCTGGTATGTGCTATAAGACCTGTGGGGGAAAGCAAATAGAAGACACTTTCTGGTAATTATAGGATATTAAATATGATTCCAATTTATATCAAGTTTAGGTCCCAAATAAATTAATTTTAATTTGTCACAAACTTTATTTTATGATGGGCATAAACTTAACATGAAATGGAATCAATTTTAACATTCTATTTATTACTCAACATCAATTTTAGTACCAAAAATCAATTGTAATAAAGGTTCTTTCAATGTTTAAGAATTTAAAAGTAATGTCCATGTTCAAATCCAGTACTTTAAACTTTAATAAAAGGTATCATGTCACACAGCTTGGTAATACTGCATAAAAGATGTCATCCCATTGCAGATCTGGTGAATCATTTTAACATATAAAGACTATTTTGGAATTGCCACAAATCTCAACTCTACAGGTATCTGGCTGTTATACAGTAATTTCAGACTTCAGCATTATTAGATAACACTTTTCCAATCAATTTACATCAGATATTATGTGTTACATGCAAATGCTTCATGTTATGTCTTTCCCATATCAACTGAGTGAAAATGCAAAGCTACATGCTTAAATGTAAGTAACAGAACAAGGAGGGCAGGTTCTCTTTGAAAATAAACAATCCCCATTAACTGATGATTAACTGGTTTTCTATTTAGGGCGCTGTGAACTTCAACCTTGTGTAATCATGTTAATCACCATATACACACTCAATGCAATGGGTATTTATATCATCTTTTTAATTTCCTTCTGAATATTCCTTTATGAACTGTATCTGATACAATTAATTATTCTCCTAAGTATTCAAGATTCGAAATTCGATTCGATTCTAACATTTTCGAACATTCGATTCAATATATGATTCAATTAGAAAATTGAGTTTCGCTGGGCCCAAGTTATATTACATCTTTGAGTTATAGCATCATTAATTATTTCAGTCATTTGCAGTATCATAACTTTTAACTACATATTTGTAGACAACCATACAACCCAACCTATTAACTTCATATCAATTAAGTTTAAAAAAACACATTTTTAATGTGAAAACATACTGGACAGTTTTTTAATTTCTGTAAATTGCTTTTGCTAGAAATAGATTAAATGTACATTGTAAGGGTAAATATATATGGCTGCACTATGACAAAATTAACTGCGAGACTATTCCAAATCAAAATCATTTCCTGTCAGCCTATAATTTGAGAGGTTCCAGGATCAATTCCTTTTAGTATATTAGAGGACATAGTATACAGTTGGTGCAAAATCCATATAAATGACTCCTTACTTCTACCTGAAAAGAACCGCCAATGTGGTGAAAGACTTTCTTATAAAATTTATAAAAAAACCACATTGTAATTGCCCACCATGAATAAGACAAGTGGCAGCTGATCATTAACCATGTGCTAGGTTGTTGTTAAACATTTGTAAGTGATTATTAACCATGTGTTAGAATATTGTTAAACATTTGAAGATGATTATTAACTATGTACTAGGATGTTGTTAAACATTTGTAAGTGATTATTAACCATGTATCAGGATTTTGTTAAACATTTATAAGTGATTATTAACTATGTACTAGGATATTCTTAAACATTTGTAGGTGATTATTAACCAGTGTACTAGGATGTTGTTAAACATCTGAAGGTGATTATTAACCACGTGTTACGATGATGTTAAACATTTCAAGGTGATTATTAACAAGTAACAAGTATGCTAGGGTGTTGTTAAAACATTTCTTTCCTTTGTTTAAACTCTGATTCTTGCTACATGATGACCATTAATACCGTTAAGTACTTCAAGCACTTCAGAAGATGGCTGAACACTTGAGGTGGCAACATTTCTTCGAACCTGTAATTATGTAGCACTTCTGTGCATGACCATGTGTTTGAAATCTCCCACTAAGAAATCACATCAGAGGATCAAGAGGATAGTCTGTGGGCTGATAAACAGTATTTTGCATCCTGTCAGGCAGATAAAAATTTAAATGGTTTGGCCAACACTACAGGAATGGCTGGTTTGCATTCAGAACTTTTCATACATATTTTCAATTTGTTTTAATCTTGTTCAGGGAGCCTCTGTGGTCCAACAGTAGAACGTCGGACTCTCAAGGTGCTGACAGTGGTTCAAAACCCATCAGCGGCTGGCTCACACTTAATTATATGTCAAAATAATCAAAAGTTTGACATCCAATAGCCAATAATTAATAAATCAATGTGCTCTAGTGGTGTCGTTAAAAAAACCTAAAAATTAATCTTCCTCGCTCAATCTAAAATAGCATCTGACTAATAAAGGTATCAGTTTGATAGTAAAGTAACATGAAAGACTAAAAACAAACTGTGAAAAAGCTGTGTAATAATATATGAAAATCAGGCTTGTAATCAAGGAAGAGTAACAATAGTTTAAAAAACCCAATTATGTCCACTTAAAAACCAAAAACAAAATAAAACAACACAATGTTTTAGAACTTTACTGAAGGCTGACAGCAAATTCTGTCTCTGTGCACTTATGTAGCTATTTTAGATATAACAGCAAGTTTTTAAAATTTTAACATAGATTTTGAAACTTTTATATGTACATACATGTACATGTATATGAATTATGATGGTAAGTTTTAAAGTTGAATGTCAGTTTTCTAATTTACACATCTTTCTATTCTCAATTCCCTATTTATTTAAAATAAAAATACCTGTATATTTATATATACACATATTTCCTCTTCTGTTGGCAAGAGTTCTGACCATTCTAGAATAGGGTTAGGGTTAGTTAGGGTCATTTTAAGGGTTAAACATAAGCATCATCAAAAAAACCTCTTTTGAAAAATACTACTAGAATGGTCGGAACTCTTTTCCTTCTGTTTACCTACTTTGTATGTATTATAATAATCATTGTCTTTATATTTAGTGTGTCAAGAGTTATCTCTCCTCTTATGTGCCAAAAGCAATGAGTACATTTTTGCATGAGAAGATCAGTGTTTACGGAGTAATCTCCCCTTATGTGATATACTTTAGTTTAAAAAAAAGCTTTCAAATATAAAATAGTATAGGTCAATTTTAATTTTTAGTTATTTTGATATCCTTTTTGGCATATCCACATAGCATATTCACTTATTAAGACACATTTCTGCTTCAGACATGACAAAATGTATAAACTTAAACCAATTGTGCATGCCATTTCTCCTGCCTGACTGGTCACCAACATGCATTCAACATACATACTGAAATTAGTCTAACCCTGAAACATAATGCCACTTAACTACAGAGATTTAAATTAATGACCTTTAAAAATACTGAAAGTCTTTAATTTTGTTCACCCAATACAAAGCAAAACGTAATGCGCAAAATGCCAAAGCATATACGATGATTATAGAGTACTGGAAATAAACAGATTATGTATGAGATCTTTTGTTATTATCTGGCACCAAGACATTTTATATTTGTGCAATGAATAGATCCAGTTATTTATTACTTTATAGACATTATGACTCTCTTTTTTTTCTCCTTTTTTTAACATTTGCAATAGCAAACTTTTCCAAAGAAGTCAAATAAAGACGATTTAATGATGAATAAAAGACACTGGTATATCTATTAATCCATCTCAGATCTGTGCAGAATTTTTTTTTAAATTATTAATGCATATAAAGGACATCATTTTATGCAGTATAATTAAACAAATAATAGACAATTTTATTTTAAAATGGCGTAATCTTTTGCTTCTCCCATTTTCTGCTCATGCACATATAATCTGTAATGACTCGATAAATACTCGAGTACGCAAAGTTGAGATGGAAATTGTAGACTCAAGCCCATTTTCCACAACAAGGGATCTTATATATCCACTTTTCCAGACAGAGCAACACAGATAACAGCCCTTGTTAAACAAGTTGTGGACCATTATTTGGAACAAAAAATAGCCCAAATTGGTGATGATCAAACCAAGCACTTTCCACAAGCATAAGTTCTTGATTAAGCCAGCACTTGTGGCTGAAAAAGGAGAGGATATGGTAAGTAGCCCAGAATATGTTTTTTTACGTATACATGCCTAAGTACATGTAAAAGTTGGTACATTAAAAAAAAAATCATTATGTCTGGAAATGACAATATCCTTGACTCTGCACTCTGCACAACAAAATCCTGTTTGCTGTAACATGTTGAGATAGTTTTGTGCACTAATTACATTCAACGAAGCGTGAATTACTAATATTTACAACCATCTATAACTACTGTAATAAGTAACAGCTGTTTCCCTTTATAACTGCTTGTTTATTTGCAATTTAACTGCCATAAACTACACTCAGTACAGTTAGTGCCTCCAATTTACATCAATCTCTGCTTTAAACTGTTCCATTTTCAGGCCATCATGTTTAGTTTCTTGTTTTGTACATTTATAATAACTATATAGTGTTTTTCTTTGTTAACCAATAGAGTACAAAGGTTTTTTAATTACTGGCAATACTAT
This sequence comes from Symmetromphalus regularis, assembly GCA_032355785.1. Lineage (NCBI taxonomy): Eukaryota > Metazoa > Mollusca > Gastropoda > Neomphalida > Neomphalidae > Symmetromphalus > Symmetromphalus regularis. The sequence goes on along the minus strand of JAULBS010060484.1, from coordinate 8,599 downwards.
GTTAAATATAATTTGTAATTCTGACCCATAATTTTCAGAGAAAACTTGTTGTTTTTCATTATCAGCAAGGGATCTTTCAAATGCACTTTCCTCTGACAGACAGAAAACCCACAGCTGATCATGAATGAGAATTTGTTTTTAGTCACATATTTTTCAAATATTGCCAAAAAATAAAATAAAACAACTGATAAGTCAAATTTAATAGCATAGTGACTAATTACATATAAAATCCAAGGTCATTTAGAACATTTAATATTTATCAGTGATTCATAGACCCAAATCCATCTACATTTTAATTTCCTTATTATTAATATTTCATTAATAATGATTAATTTGTATAATTTGGGTATTTCTACTCTTCATATGACTGCCATCCCAGCAAACTTAAATCCTGGAGGGAACACACAATTATGCCATTATATAATATTCAATATTGTTTATATTTACTTCTAATTCCGACACAAGCTGTTATAAATTTCCTCAAATGTGCCTAAAATAATAAACACAGAGTACCTCCATAAGATTATCATGACAGGTGTTGGCAGTTAGACATCATTATCTTAATTATAGATGTCTGCTATTTACAGTACATAAGAGTATAGTTTTCAACTTTTGATGCAGTGCCCAACATTTAATAGAGAAGATTCGTGGGCTTTAGACAAAACAAGCATCTGCTTAAGGTAAGATGAGTCATCGGATTGATTCCTATTTCTTATTTCAGACAGTGGTCCATAACTAGTGCAGAAAAAATTATGTATGTATCGTTCTGTCTATGGGAAAGATCCTTGCTGCTATCTGAAAGAGAAGGCTATGTGGCAGTAGTATGTTTCCTCCGTAGACAAATAGCTGCTGAATAAATAGTGTGCTGCGATGTACATCGTAACATGCTCATGTTTGCAAACAAACAATGAATTCCCTTGACTTGTTTATGAGCAAGCAGACCTGTTTTCTGTTAAATTGCTTCCAATTAATCAAAGCTGGCTTCTGAGGAGAATCCCCTGGATTCCAATATGGGTTTCCTAGTGCTGGCTGGCAACAAGGTACGGTGATTAGCTGGAAGTGATTTAGCATAGCACACAGGTGTCTGTTAATTACCAACTTCAATTGTGAGATATTTAGATAGTTGGAAGTTGCTACATCACAAAATACACAAATTAAACTGTAAAAAAAGTAGTTTGTTTTATTTAACGACACCTCTAGAGTACACTGATTTTTATCTTATCATCGGCTATTGGACGTGAATCATATGGTCATCCTGACATATTCATTTAGAGGAAACTCGCTGATGCTACTAAGGCTACTCTTTCCGATAAGCAGCAAGGTGTCTTTTATATGCACCATCCTACAGACAGGACAGCACATACCACTGCCTTTGATCAACCAGTTATGGACCACTGGTTTGAACAGAAAATAGCCCAAACTGCAAATGGGTCCACTGAGAAGGATCGATCCGATGACCAACAGACCGACCGATTCACAGGTGGACACGCTACCATTTGACTTTGAGCTATATCCTGCTCCCCATATTTAAACTGATCCAACACGTTCAGCAAACTATGGTAAGAATATAGGAATGATAAACTAGGCTAAGGGTACATGATCCTGTAAATTTTCAGTGAGCTTCATTGTAACAGTTTAGTTGGTGTTTTCATTATTCAGCACAAGTAGCACCTTCTCGGTCTAATGAGTTGATATATAGAGGATATTAAACAAGCTACCATTTATTTAGAAACTTATGTCCTGAGTGAAATAATTTGTCTTTGTCATGAGCTTTGGTAGTGAGTTTGATATTCTATTTATTACCCAGTATCAGACATTTTTAGCTGTTCCACTCTTTATGCTTCCTTTCTGCATTACATATTACAGACATATCAAGCCTTTAATGTTACTGATGATGTTACTTTGAACTTTTATCTAGTTGTAGTGAACTCATAGGCACTTTTATAGAATTATTCATTATTGTGATGTCATATTTAGTACAGTAAACCTCATTGGTCTTAGTGACCCAATGAAATGTCCAATGAATGATATTTCTCACAGCAAAATATTTTTTAAAATATGTATCCCTTTATGAATGCACTATGGGGTAATAAGTAGTTACTAAAACACTTTTACCAATTTTTTTCTGATGTAAAGGATGCACAATTCATGAACCTGACTAATTATATGAAGGTATCTTTTTAAATATTAATTATTTACAGTTCAAGATCAAGACTAACTTAAAATCATTTATTTTAACTATAAAATTTCATGATAGTTTAAACATGAATAGAGTAACTGACAGGGTAATCAATTCATCAATAATGAAACTAATGAAAGTTAGGAGTTAAGAATATCTGACTAAACCCTGAAAGGATGTATTTATCATGCACTTCAATTAAAATCTCTTTCAATGTCAGTGCTAACCAGTGTCTGGCACCAGAATGTTTGTCATTAAAGTTTCTTTCTGGATTCAAGATTACACTGTCTTATCTGCTTTAACAACACTGTGGATAGAAAACAAATTATATTATTATTTAAATTCCAATTAAAGTCTGTTCTTAGACATGGACGTAAATCCCGGATGGGGATGGGAGGACACATCCCCCACATTTTGGATGGGGGTATGCCTATATAATTATCTACACACCCACTTTTTGCTTTGAAAAATTGAAATAAAATGCCTAAATAATAATCTTTTTCAGTATTTCTCTTTATGAAATCAATGTAACACTTAGCCATGTGGTCTTACTCTTAGCACAAATATACTGAAGTACACCGGGATCTATTATAGTTTGAAGGTTTCAGCCATAAAAGGCATTACAAAAACTCTGGATTTTCAAAACAAAATTAGGGGGCATGCCTCCACCTCACCCCCAGCTCCATTCCACCCGATTCCAGGGACATCCCCAGCCCCACCCCCTACTTCCAGGAAACGACTGATGCCCATGTTTTCAGATATCTGCTATCAGTTAAATAACATTTATATTTCAGTCTTGAAGTCATGTGGTTGTAAAATCATACACTGAAGAAAATAATAGGTTAATTAAAACAACAGTTGCATCTAAAGCCTGTGTTTCCTCTCGTCAATGACCTGAATGTAATTGGTAATGGTTAGCAAGCTTAAGTGCATGACCAGGAACCACAATGGTGGACTCATGTTCATGATTTTCTCTGTCAACACATTTGTCAATACCTATTAATATACCAGCTGCATTCAATCAACTAATGCAATGTTAGATCAACAAAAGTACACACATCAGTCCTGAGGTCAAATACCTTAGATTCTGTGACATCATTTTCTCATTCAGCAATATCCGATTTGATTACCGGCAACTTTAGATATGATACAATAAAAACTGGAAGGTTTCTAAATAAAAGGAAAGATGGGTAGGTGGGTGGGTGGATGGGTGGATGGATTGACTATTTAATCAATTCTCATTTTATAAGCACTTTCCCACTGACAGGAATGTGTATGTACCACAGACTTTAATATACTACTCGTTGACTGCGATCTGGAATGGAATATACCCTATTTAGTAATCTCTGTATGTAAGCATTACTAAAGTAATAAATTAAAAAATATATATATTAAACAGTAACTTACCTTTTGTCTCTACAGGCCTACACATTATGCGATAATTGGGGGGGAAAGTCACGTATACATCTTGAAGAATAACGGAATTTTTTGTTTAAGTTCTCATACAAATACACACAAGTAAATGTAGTTCACATGTATGCAACTTTTCACATTTAGAAATGACACAGACAAACAGATTACATATTCTAAGTCAGATTTCAATGATGCTTAGCACATCTAGTGCTAAAAAGAGATTAACAAAAGCCGTCAGCAGAAGATTATCCGTTAGAACTGCACAAAAATCCAGCCAAGTGCAGACGGTGATTATCTATACAAGACACTGGTCCACACCCAAGACGAAGCCGGTCACAGTATGTTGCCAAAAAACATTTGTTTAATGAGGAAGACTACACGTGGTGTGTGCAAACAGTGTAATTTAAGTAAATGTAACAACGTTTGTAAAAACTGCCGTTGACCTAATCAGAGGTGTGCTAATTAGTCGTTACATACATACACTTCTAGAGATGAAAACGCTTTTAGTCTAGCAGCTGAGTGAGTGATGGATACAGCATGGTTGACTAATAACAATAAGTTTAAGATCTCAATTTTAAGATGAGTTTTGTACTTGCTCAAATCAGTCCAGACTATCAACTTTATATAATACAAGTGCTAAATCTTTCATCTGTGTTTTGTGATATGTCCACCCTAACTGTCTGAACACTGCACTCATATAATAAACATATACTAGGGGTGTGGAAATATCAGAAATTTTCAATTGTACAAAGTAGAAGTTAACTGTCTGATTTTTAATTATGAAAAGGCTGGCTTACATTCAGTACCAAATATCCATTGAATGCTTTCTAAACTAATTTTTGTATTTCATGTTAAATGCAATGAGATGTTTGGAACTGGTGAAATGGCTACATAGTACCCATGAAGGCCAGTCTCTAATGAGGAGGTGGTTGCAGCATAAAGCTGTAAACAGTTGTGTTGTCTACTTTTCACAAGTTTCTATGGTGAATCAACAGCCCAGTGTTATTGAAACTTGTCTTTTCATTTTTTGGCATCATACTCATGGTACCTCTCAGACTGGGTTTTTTGTTTACGAAATGAGATGGGGGTTTCATTACTGCTAGTTGTCAGCATTTCTTGAAAGATAGTATGACACGTGACATAGGCTAATGACATTCTGGTTTTATTTAATTTAAAAAAAAAAATGTTTACTTGTCTGTGATAAAAAGCACTTATCTGGTAGTACCAAGCACTGGGTAGGCAAATCAGGCATACTAATTCTACACTCCTGTGTATTATTACATTTTCATACTTATGTTTTCCTGCACATACATCACAATTACCAAAATAGGGGTGCATGTCAAAGCTAGCATAGAAATTAAAATAACCCGTTAATCAGAATATCAAGTGAAATCAAATGTTACATATACTAATTTCCAAGAGGGGTGGTCTGAAAATTTGTATGAATAGGAAAATGTTTGTAACTATGAAAGACCCTTAAAAAGGACAAGCTCATTGACTAGCTACTACCCTAGGCTACAATTTGTTAAAGCAATGGTTCAGACAGGATGTGTAGCTAAGTGAGACTGTTTGTCAGAGTGACATCATCATGCTATTAGGAAATGTTAGACTCATGACCTACTTTCTATTCCAATGATCAAAAATTAACAAAGTTAAACTTAACACAATTATAATAATTTATGTAAGCTTGCACCAAAATGCTGCTATCCAACTTTTTAGGTTTCTCAATATTTAGAAAAAATTGTAGCTTGTACTTACAATTACGATAGCCGTAGCTTGTATTTACAACAACAATGGCCGTATGTTTTGTATTTTGTGTTGTTGGCTGTATGTTTTGTATTTTGTTTTATACATTTCATAACTTAAAAGAAAAAACATTTTTATTTCCTTACATTTTGTGATTATCAAGTTTCCAAAATGGCAGAAGTCACAAAATCATGAAGAACAAGAATATATATTTTTTTTAGATGGTACTTAATAAATACAAGATACACACACGTACCATAGGCAGAACCAAAGATGTGGTCACAGCCACCAACATATAATTATTTTTTCCCCATTATAATTTGGTTGTGAATAACATTGGACCTTCCCAACCAGTGTTAAAAATCTTATATTTTTGACACTCATTTCAAAATTCCTGCATCTACCCATTAATAATGTCGCAATAATAATGGCAGCAGCTCCAACACATTTCTAGCATACAGCATATACATGTATGTATTTCATGTCTTCATAAACACTTTTCAAGCAGAGTTCTGACTGTATATAAAATGTAGGTCATTCTGAGTACAAACTTAACCTCTCTTTTACTGGCCATTCATGAAAATGAACACTTCTTTCGAAATCTTTGAAATACATATGTGTGGAAATGCACTACATGTAGAGTTAAATCTATTAGTATATAGATTTATTATAATATATATTTTCTGTAACTGAAATAAAGAAAACTATTATTTAGATACTGAGATATTCTGTAAGCAGATATAAGTGAGAAATTGGAAATCATCAAAGTACAGATGTGGTGGGAGTAAAATATGCATGACTAGGCTCAGAGCTCCATACAAGTTTATCTTGGCCATTACAAATGATTTACATAGACTGAGTTAATATTTTCTTTCCAAGTTCCACAGTGCATCAGTCCATGTATCAAATTCTCGTTCTCTCACATACCACACATCTGATGTAATTAAAATTAATAACTCATGAGTTATTGAAATATCATAAATAAGATTTTAAAAATAGCCCATATTTGTATTAATTTACAAAATTCAAAAAATATCCTTAACTGTCCTTTTATCTGTCTGGACGGGGAAAAAACCCACCACCATTCATTTTTACTGCACTTTTTATTTTTTTCCAAATCTATGCAAACAACATGTGTGTAACTAAGGTAATTTATTAAAAGCTACAAAATGTAGCTCACATGGGATCAGACAGCTTTAGAAACGTCACATACATATATATGTGCATTGAATATTTCAGTAATAATAAGTAAATGTTCAATGAACTTGAACACTATTAGTTTTTCACATGTACGCTGAATTCTGTCTGCTCCAGAAATCTTTTGGCAGATATAATTAATTGAAATTATATAAACAATTTTTATTCTTTGTGTGTCACTTGTGCAAGTCTAAAGTAAACCCATTTTTGTGCTAAAATTAGGATTTAACACCATATTCTGTAAATGGGTTATGCAAAATGAAAAGGGATACCAAAATTTTTTTTGGCACAACACACTTATGGCTAACACATAAGTTTAATTCTGACAGTTCTGGGAATATCAACTTGTGATTTGCCAACATGTGCAGGGATTTACCCAGGATTTTCCACCAGAGGTCTATGGTTCAAGGGACTAAAAATTAGTGTGAAAATTTTAGTCATAATTGGGAAGTTATTTTCACACCACTGAATTTACGTAACTGTAATATTGTATTTATTAATCAATTTGGGAATTTATAGTTGTGAATTTGGTAATTTTCAGTGCCGTATGCCTTTGGGAAGGGGCTAATGTTCAGTACCATATAAAGCCTGGATAAATTCCTGTTATAGTCCATATATGATTTATAATATTCACAAGAAAAATTCTGTCTAACCTGGTACTTTATCTAGAACAACAATATCCATCTTGTGTCTCCTAGCATTCAGTTTTTGTTTCCTCCCAAAACTTATTTCTTAAACAATGCATATTGCTGAAAATAAACATCTACAAACAAACACATGGTTTTCATACTTTGTGTTCCTTCCTAGCAATCAAAGAGTTCAAGTTTTACTTCCTGCACTGTTAAAACAAGTGTAATTGGTATGTGTTACTCAAAGTTAATGTCTACAAATAAACACTTTATTCTGGTTTCATAAGCTTAATGCAACTTCAAAGTGCAGGCTGCTTTTATGACATTTGCAGGCTTTTGAAGATTTTCCAGCACTACTGTCAGTCTCATTATGACTAAATTATATCACATTTTCTTCTTATTCAATTGTTCAAGATGTATTTTTGTAAAATCGGCATGATCTGTTTCAGGATGCATCTTTTTCGTAACTGGAATAGAGTTTTATTTATGTAAATATAATAAATAGTTATTGACTTTTTGTGGCAGTTTTGCATATTACAGGTGTTAATAATTATATAGTTAATTGCGAAGAAGTTAACACCACATACCCTCCATCTCAGCCATGATTCCTAGAGCTTTAGAATGCACCAATTTTGCTACGGAATACAGCTTGCCCAAAATACAGATGCCCAAATTATTAAAAATATATAAATATTAAATGAAAAACACCCTGAAAATATGTTAATCAGCATACCTAATTATAATAGAAACATTGATTAGAGTACCACTTCAGTCGAACAATTACAGACATTACAGATCAGTATGTAAACTTAACTTGTTCTCATGTATTGGTTCCAAACAATCACTAAGAAACGACACTTTGCGGCACTTCAAAATGAAACCAGTTAACTTACATGTAAGTTAGTAGCCATTGCTCGCAAATAAGCATGTTATGCCCAAATTAATGCAATCTAAAGCCCTGGATTCAGAGTACTATTAACAGAAAATAAGAACAGGGTTTCACGTTTAAGGCGAGCGCTCGCACCCCTCCGCGCCCGTAAATGTCGACCGATAGCATGAATAATCACCATGGGGTTCGGTAATTCTCGGTTTTTACGAAAATATTCGAATATAATTAGAATCGATCACATACAAAATTTTCATCGTTTTAAATTATCACTAATATTATAAATAAATGACCCAAAATATGTAATAAATCTTCAATCTTCGGAAAATTAGAGCAAAAAAATTATTTTAAAAACGTCCGGTTTTCTACATTAAATCGACTGGTGGTCGTCTCTGTGGTAAAATTAATTTGGCATAACACGTAGAGATATCAGTGTAGTCAGGTATCGACTATTTTTGTTTCCAAAATGCGGGTGGAAAATCCATTTAATTAATAAACTGCGCTATTTGGAGACAAGTAATTATGTTTTCGGAGAAAATAGGGAATTCC